>JAFVLL020042240.1:0-23381 GCA_021397915.2 Tor tambroides
GTCACTTAATTATCTCATTAACTTTAACTCTTTGAGGACTTGGGATTTGACTTGAGACTTGCTTGTGAGTTGAAAGGAATGACTTGGTTCCTCCTTTGGTGAAATCCGCTGCTGAGTTCATGGGTGGAATAAATATATGGCAGGACTTTTACTCTTTGTCCCCTGGATTGTCCGCCTCTGGTCCAGGGCTACTTGATAATTACAGGCAGGTGTGTTGGAGCAGGGTTGGAACTGAAGTCTACAGGATGGTAGATCTCCAGGAGCAGGGTTGGAGACCTCTGGTGTACATAGAAAAAGTCTTAGATCTTTGAGTTCAGCTCATGAAAAATGGGGGCAAAAATAAAAGTGTTACATTTATAATTTTGTTCAGTGTACATATATACACATACATACACACACAGTGGTGACCAAAATTATTAGAACATTAGTATTTTCACCAGCTAAAAATTATTTTAAATCAGTTATTTCTATCTTTTGCTATCAATTTACCTTAAAAAAAATTTATCATTTTTTTTCAGTGTGTGTCAGTACACTGTAAAAAAAATGATTCACTATATTTACTCAATAAAATTGCTTCAAAATATTACAAGCAATATTATTAAATTTAACACATTAGAATGAATTAGAATTAATCAAATGAGATGCTTACAATTAACCATTCAAAATGAGTAAAACAGCATGAACAAAATTAAGTAAAATTTAAACAACAGGCATAGTGTTGAAAAGCTTGTGTTTCAGGCCCCCAAAGCAGTTAATGAAGACACCTGATGTTAGCAAACAGAATCACTGAAGGAGAAGATCTCAATTTTAGGTTACATTATGGTGATCAGTGTTTGATTTAGTTGGGCTCTTGACCCTTGAATTTTTAAACATTTGGGCTGCTGTAGCTGAAATATAGCAGCTAGACAAGCCAAGAGAAAACAAAAACAGGGGATTCTGTTTTGACATCACCATCTGACGTGAATATCTGAGTTGGGTGTACCTTATTGATTATAACTATTCTGTAACAGTACAGCATAAGGGCTGAAATTTCAGCGTAATCAAATAGACTTGAAAAGCTCTCCTGATCAACACATTGAAAAAGAAAGATTCTCATTTACACAGACATCACGAATCTGCGTGAGAACCTCAACAATGGTGACCAACAAAAAGCATGTTGCAATGCATTCTGGGTGCCACCAATAAAAGCTCATCCATGGTGCCCATCATGCATTGTGGGATGAATAAATTATTAGCTGAATTGTCTTGTCTACATTCTTACTATTTTCTTTTATTTTTGCTATTTTTATGTAATTTTTTTAATAGCTTGTTTTGTGATGCTCAGAGTTGATCTCTTTATCTGAATATGCTGTTTGTCACCATTCTTGAGAGTCATATTCTAGGATGTTTTTTTCTTTTTTCTTTTGTCTTTTCTTTTCTTCCTTTTTCCCCCCTTACATTTTTTGATCAGAACAATTATTTAAAAAACTCTTTGAGTTATACTGAAAACTCCTGGTTGTTTACTGTAGAATCACTGTAATGCAGATTACTGTAGAATCTGCTGTAATGAGTGTAAATCTAACTCAGAAATTAATCTCTAAATGAGTTCAGTGATTCAGGTTAAACGATGATTGTACAAGCATAACAAACACCACCCAATCACGTTTTCTCTTATTACCTTTGTACAATGGCATATTACATTTTTTGCAGGTTGTTTCTTGATCGCTGACTACTGGCCTGGTATGCATAACATAGCATTCTTTAGCATAGTGTTTTTTTTGGTTTGTTTTTATTTTACAATCAGGTAAAAAGCCTCAAAAGGTCTCATCCATCCATCTTTAGTTTGTTGTGAAGCAATATGGCAATTGCTTAAAAGCAAACCACTTTGAACTATTAAAAGGGCCAGGACCACAACTAAAGCAAACACTGATCTCCATGATGGTGGCATCATTTTAACCAATAAAACATCAACATCCGATCCTCTGTAATTCTCAATAACAGCAGGTGTTCATCACTAATGCACAATCATCATTTAATTAGTTTCTTAATTATCTAATTAACTTTAACTCTTTGAGGACTTGGGATTTGACTCGAGACTCATTTGTGACTTGAAAGAAATGTCTTGGATCCTCCTCTGGTGAAATCAGCTGCTGAGTTCATGGGTGAAATAAATATATGGCAGGACTTTTACTTTCTGACCCCTGGACTTTACCCCTCTGGGTGCCACAGACCCAAACACCATTCAAGGGTTAATTAGTTACTTAATTATCTCATTCACTCTTTGAGGATTTGGATTTTACTCGAGACTCGTTTGTGATATGGCAGGACTTTTACTTTCTGATATATATATATATATATATATATATATATATATATATACAGTGGAGAAAAATTATTTGATCCCCTGCGGATTTTGTACATTTGCCCACTGACAAAGAAATGATCAGTCGATAATTTTAATGGTAGGTTTATTTGAACAGTGAGAGACAGAATAATAACAACAAAAAAAATTAAAAAAAAACGCATTTCAAAAAAATCATAAATTGATTTACATTTTAATGAGTCCAATAAGTATTTGACCCCTTCACAAAACATGACTTAGTACTTGGTGGCAAAACCCTTTTTGGCAATCACAGAGGTCAGATGTTTTTGTAGTTGGTCACCAGGTTTGCACACATCTCAGGAGGGATTTTGTCCCACTCCTCTTTGCAGATCATCTCCAAGTCATTAAGGTTTCGAGGTTGATGTTTGGCAACTCAAACCTTCAGCTTCCGCCACAGATTTTCTATTTGATTATGGTCTGGAAACTGGCTACGCCACTCCAGGACCTTAATGTGCTTCTTCTTGAGCCACTCCTTTGTTGCCTTGGCTGTGTGTTTTGGGTCATTGCCATGGTGGAATACTCATCCACGACTCATTTTCAATGCCCTGGCTGGCTTCAATGCCCTGGCCCTGACAGTACATGGCCTGTCCATCGCCCTTTGATGCAGTGCAGTTCCCAGTCAACAATATGATCTCACAGTGATGTCACCATGAGCTCACAGGATACTCGTGATGAGGTCACAATGTGAGGTCACACTGAGCTAAAAGTGTAACCTCACAGCGCCCTCACTGTGAGCTCATACTAATGTGAGGTCGAAGTGCACTCACTGCACAGAGACTTGGTACCCAGCATGCATTGCAGCATGAAGCTTTTGATTGTCACCATTGTTGAGATTCATACACTGATTCTTGACGTCTCTCTTTGTGTTTAAATGACAGAGTAGTTAATGTTTGTGTCTTATGCTTTTATAATCCTTCATAAATGATTGAGACTGCTGGATCCTATACTGTATAATCACAGAGCTATTATTTTCAGAAACTTTAGATTAATAAAATCTTTCCAAGGCTGCATACTGGTGATGACTGTTGCTATCTTCAATAACAACCCAATATCACTTGGTTGCAATCTCTTTTCTTGGGCTTCCTTGCCATAATAAATGTTCTTTACAAACACAGTTACAGCAGCCCAAACAAAATTAATATGTTAACGTCAAGGGATTTGTGTTTAAATGACACTGTGAGATCAAATTGTTTACTGGGTCTATAAATTGTCACCCATTTTGTGTGTAGTTTGTGAATCATTTGCACTGCTTGTATTTTTGTTACACAAGACAATTTTTTTCACAACTTGCTGAAATGTTTGTGTTTGTTGTTCATACTCAGATTAAAAATATTTTCCAGAAAAAAATATCATTCTGGAAAAAAGTGGATTTTATTTACTGTATTTTGTCATTATATAACACAGTTTCCATTTTCTTTACTCCCTAAATGTTTTTTTGGATATATCTATATTGTTAGTAAAGCAAATAGACCTGTTTTTCACAGAAAAGAACCTATAAAAATATTGTAATAAATCGCTATAACTTGCTTGGGGAATGTTATATGTAGACAAAATTTTATTTGGAAGTATAAAACACACAGATACAACTTTTTAAAGAAAAAAATCCAAACTTCAGGAGTTTCTGTTTGAGTACACAGTAAAAAAACACCCAATTATTGCTTGCATTTTTCTTAAAATTCTGGATATTAGTTATTTCTTAGAGAAAACAAAGGGAAAATTGGGACTTTAAATTAGCTAGACTGAAACTTCAGGTTCTCCTGTTTATAATGATATATGACACTTGATGCTGACTGCTAGAATAGGTCAGAAAACAAACAAACAAAGAAAAGTACAGGCATGTCAGGTGCCCCAAAAATGTTCTAGGCCTTTAAGGGTTAAAATGCAAATCAATTATAACTTTTTTGAAATGCGTTTTTCTGGATTTTTTTTTGTTGTTGTTGTTGTTGTTGTTGTTATTCTGTCTCTCACTGTTCAAATAAACCCACCATTAAAATTATAGACTGATAAAAAATTATAGACAAAATCAGCACTGTGTATATATATATATATATATATATATATGTGTGTGTGTGTGTGTGTGTGTGTGTATGTATGTATGTATGTACGTACAGAAAAGCACAATATTATTTCAAATATCCACAATGTACATCTAATTTTCAACTCTAAAACGTCAATATCAGAAGATCAACTTACGGTGCATCTTGCCGGCAGCGTTATATTTATAACTGGAATGAGAGAAATCAGCATGAAGACAATAATAAAACAAAACAAAGCAAATTAAAAAAAAAAAAATTGAGACAACCACTTTTTTTTTTTTTTTAATTAAACAAAATAAAACACAAAACATGAAACTAAAATCTAAGGGTATAACAACTTGAACCAAATAACAACTTGTGAACAGACGTTCATTTAAATTCCTGCAGTCCAGTTGTGGGTATTGAAGGTGGAAGTGAACACTCTTCATTCACTCCCCACCTACAATTCTTGTGGGTACTGAGAATTGAACAGACACCCTTTAGGTTACAAGTCCAACTCTCTAACCATTGGGCCAGAACTGCCACAACTGTACCAAAATAGCATATAATGTAATTACCTGCACATTATGCTCAATAACAGCAAGTTATGACTAACTGACTCAATAGATATAATAACCCCAGTTGTGTCTGTCCAATAGATTAACTGTCACCGTCCCACCTGTGGGATGCTTGGCGCTCTTTTTTCTGTTATCTTTTTTCCCTATCAAATATTTTAGTAATCGTCATAAATGATATATCATTTGAAAGCTTAAAACCTCAAAATTCATCCTGTGAAAACCATTTTGAAATTGGACATTGGAAATTGGACCTTAAACTCTTTTGGCGGTCTCCTCCCCCTTAGTGGGCGGTGTCAAGTGTCATATTACACAATGTATTACGGTCTTTTAGAATCAAAACTTTTTATAATCTTGACAAAATATTGTCGGAAAGGTCTGACTCTCAGGATTCCATGTTTGGTGGTCTTTTTGTGATCGGAGTAATATTGCCAGAGAAATTTAGACATTTGTGACAGAAAAATTCATTAAAAAAATTCAATGGGGTTTGGATGGCACCCGGTGGCTGTTTGTGGTATAACGCCTAAACAAAATTGCATAGTAACCTCAATTTTTTTTATATCAACTTCAAATTTGGAACATAGAATGATTAATATATTTTTAATTTTATGTCAAATCTGGATTAAAACCTATTTTGTAAAATATTTATTTTATATAAAATAAAATAAAATAGTACAGACATTTCTTACAGTAAATTTAAACTTTTAGAATTTATTTTCATTTTTTAAAATGATTTCACTTCTACAATAATCTGCTGATTGCTTTCTTTAAAAAGAGACCAACCTTATGTCTGTATTCAAAAGCATTCATGAATTATAGCAATTTAACTTTAAATAGTGACTTTGTTCATTAAAAAGGGGGTGACAGTTATGGTTAAAGGGGACCTATTATGCAAAAAAATCACTTTTTTATAAGCTGTTTGAACACAGTTGTGTGGCCGCAGTGTGTGAAAACAACCAGCCTATAATGTTAAAAATCCACTAACTATTTTTTTTTATAAAACCAATAAGTCATAAACAGTCTCTCCAAACGAGCTGTTTCAGATTCTCCCCCTCTGCGCGTCACTGAGGGGGAAAAGTCCCACCCATTTGTGACTCTCTGCCCTATTAGCATAAACACAGCCCTGAGTGAGAAGATGCCGTCCACCATTACTGGAGATATATACAATGTCAGCACCAAAGAGGCTTTACAAGTGTTGTGTTTTGAGATGCACTAATAAATATTAGTGCATCTAATAAACATTAGCGCATCGCCATAATCTCCCCTCATCTGAGCCGAGGACACTGTGGTTAAATTTCATTTTCGAAGGAAATATCCTGGAAAAAATCAGTAATGTCCCCAATATGTTTAGGAATTAATACCAACGCTTCGTGCACGAACGTCAGCTCCAGACAAAGTAAGTATCACGCGTTTGTTTTCCAAATTGCCTTTCTGAAAGAGCTTCTTGGCACTCTGTAAGGCTAATGATGCTAAAGCTATCATTGTCTCTTGTGTGTTTGCACTGATGCTGCCTTCAAGTGCTGCCAGAATGATCGTGAATAGGAATGTGGTAGTTAAAAGTTGCGTATGAAAGCAATGTGAGTCGATCGCTTGAAGTTGTCGAGCTCATAATCAGAAGTGGGACTTATAAAGTCTGTGATAGCATGAGACCAGCTATGTTGTTATTTTTTATCCCGCCGTGCTCCCAGTCTGTGTAATTCATAAACGTGAATTTATTATGCACAGTATAATCAGATGACTGAAGTTGAAACCGAGTAGTTTTCTGTAAAGATAACAGGCTTGTATTAATAGGGGAATGTTTATTTACAAAGGCTAGCACTGCTAATGCTGAGCTTGAGCTCTTGAAGCTCCGCCCTCTTCTCCGGGAGCAACAGCTCACTCGCATTTTAAAGCAACACACTCAAAACAGCGCGTTTTGGCTCACACCCTAAAAGTGGCAATTTTAACAAGCTATAAAAATTTATCTGTGGAGTATATTGAGCTAAAACTTCACATATATGCTCTGGGGACATCAGAGACTTATTTTACATCTTGTAAAAAGGGGCATAATAGGTGCCCTTTAAGAAAGAGTTTTCCCAAACATAAGCATTCTGTCGTGTGCTCTTTGTCTCTGAGCAGTATTAAATTTTGTTACTGTCATTTTATCATTCATAATTTCATATTTTATGATTCCATATTCATACAAGCATATGAAAAACACTACAGGTGCATCTCAATAAATTAGAATGTCGTGAAAAAGTTCATTTTTTCTTGTAACTTATTTCAAAAAGTGAAACTTTCAACTTTTTGTTTGTTTTAATTTTGATGATTAGAGCTTACAGCTCATGAAAGTCAAAAATCAGTATGTCAAAATATTAGAATATTTACATTTGAGTTTCAATAAATGACCATCCATACAGTATAAATTCTGGGTATCTCTTGTTCTTTGAAATCACAATAATGGGGAAGACTGCTGACTTGGCAGTGATCCAGAAAACAAACATTGACACCCTCCATAAAGAGGGTAAGTCACAGAAGGTCATTACAGAAATGTGTGGCTGTTTACAGAGTGCTGTATCAAAGCAAAGTTGACTGGAAGGAAGAATTTGGGTAGGAAAAGGTGCACAAGCAACGGGGATGACAACAAGCTTGAGAATACAGCCAAGCAAAGCTGATTCAAACACTTGTGAGAGCTTCACAAGGAGTGAACTGAAGCTGGAGTCAGTGCATCAAAAGTCACCACACTCAGACGTCTTCAGGAAAATGGCTACCAAGCCACTTCTGAACCAGAAACATCGTCAGAAGCCTCTTACCTGGGCTGTGGAGAAAAAGAACTGGACTGTTGCTCAGTGGTCCAAAGTCCTCTTTTCAGATGAAAGTAATCTTTCCATTTCATTTAAAAACTAAGGTCCCAGAGTCTGGAGGAAGAGTGGAGAGGCACAGAATCCATGTTACTTGAAGTCCAGTGTGAAGTTTCCACAGCCAGTGATGATTTGGGCTGCCATGTCATCTGCTGGTGTTGGTCCAATGTGTTTTCTGAAGTCCACAATCAACGCAGCCATCTACCAGGAAATTTTAGAGCACTTCATGCTTCCTTCTGCTGACAAGCTTTGTGGAAATGCTGATTTCATTTTCCAGCAGGACTTGGCACCTGCCTACACTGCCAAAGGTTCCAAAAGCTGGTTAATGACCATGGTGTTACTGTGGTTGATTGGCCAACAAACTCGCTGACCTGAACCCCAGAGAACTGGTGGGGTATTGTCAAGAGGAAGAAGAGAGACAATGCAGCCCAACAATGCAGATGACCTGAAGGCCGCTATCGTGGCTAACCTGGGTTTCCATACCACCTCAGCAGTGCCACAAACTGGATCACAATCATGCCACGCCGAATTGAGGCAGTAATTAGCAAAAGGGAGCTCCTACCAAGTATTGAGTACATATAAAATGGAACATACTTTTTCAGAAGGCCAACAATTCACTAAAAAATGTTTTTTAATTGGTCTTATGAAGTATTCTAATTTGTTGAGATTAGAATTGGTGGGTTTTTGTTAAATGTGAGCCTAAATCATCACAATTAAAAGAACCAAAGACTTAAACTACTTCAGTCTGTGTGCACTGAATTTATTTAATACACTAGTTTCACAATTTGAGTTGAATTACTGAAATAAATGAATTTTTCCACGACATTCTAATTTATTGAGATGCACCTGTATTTCTGTATGAATAATGCAATAGCAAGAACAACAACAACAACAACAAAAATCACTCCTTTAGAATGCTTGGAATATTCATGAAAAAAAGTTGCAGGAGATTCTTTCAATAAGACTGTGAGTTAACAAGAGTGTTGTCACCAACAGCACACAACACACTTCTGTATATAATAGCATGCACAGGTTTAATCTGCACCATTGCAAAGACCCAGTTAATATTTATACATTTATGGGGGACTAAATTACATAATAAAAATTGTAGCAAATTAGCTCAAAATGGAAATGTATATAAATAATTATGATTAATTACAATTATTTTTATCAGCTGCAAGTAGTAACTGTAACAGAATTAAATTGCCATCAACTAATCTGTTCGTCTAGTGAACATTCAGTGTAAGTTCATATCAACTTACTTTAGAATGCAATGGGGAAGTCGTGGCCTAATGGTTAGAGAGTCGGACTTGCAATCGAAAGGTTGCGAGTTTGAGTCTTGGGCTGGCAGGAATTGTCGGTGGGGGGAGTGAATGTACAGCGCTCTCTCCACCCTCAATACCATGACTGAGGTGCCCTTGAGCAAGGCACCGAACCCCTAATTGCTCCCCGGGAGCTGGAGTAATGGCTGCAACAAACAAGTTGGCTCAAGTTGGCTGCTGGATTTAGAATCTTATGAAAAATAACTGTCAAGTTCACACTGCACCAACAGACACTGACCAACTCTATATATATAAGCATGTTCAGTCGGGTGAAAACAAACTCCAACCAACGCCAACAGGGGTGATACACTGATCCAACAGACTAGTTTGTGGTGTGAAATTGGCCTTAATGGTTAGAGAGTCGGACTTGGAACCCAGAGGGTTGAGTTCTCAGTACCGGCAGAAATTGTAGGTGTGTGAAGTGAATGAACATCACTCTCTTCTACCTTCAGTAATCACGACTGAGGTGCCATTGAGCAAGGAACCAACCCCCGAAAAAAAAAATTCCCAGCTGCCCGCACGTGTGCGACTCACTTCTGTGTGTTACTCACTGCTGTGCACGTGCATTTGGATGAGATAAATGCAGAGCACATATTCTGAGTATGGGTCACCATACTTGTCCACTTCACATCATTTTCACTGTTATCACATCCCGTATTTAAAAGGCCATAACAAAAATTACATTAAAAATTCCTAATACTAAGGATCATGAGACTTTTACTCCCCATGTGATATCTTTCTAATTTTGAGGTATAGCCACTGAAAATGAGCATAGCACACAATCACACTACTATTCATTTAAGGTAGGAGAGTTTAATATTATATGTAAGATGAAGAGATGAAAAACGTCAAATCAAACTCAGTTGCATGATAGTGACTGTTTCTAAAGAACTGTAACAAACAAGATAAAAATTGTCACCAAAATAGACTTGGATGATGGGAAATGCAGCATCACACTCACTTGTAGACACAGAACTGGTAGATGTTGTTGAGGTGACTGGCTGTAGAGGAACTGAAAAATTAAGAGATGGAAATAGATGTTAAATAAGACTCAGATGATGAAGTTATGTGTTCTTCATGAAGAAGATCATTATGCGAGGTTTCTTTTGAAAGGCCACATTCTGTCCACTCACCTGTTGGAGTGGGACCGGTAGATGTTGTGGAAATGACTGGCTGTAAAGAAACTGGAACAATAAAAATGTTAAATGTTAATGTTAATGTTAATGTTAATGTTAATGTTAAATCACACTCAGGTGCTGAACTACTGTGTTCTTCATGAATAAAATTATAAATGAGGGCTGCGTTAAATTTTGCATCATCCCCACCTGTAGAAGTAGAACTGGTAGATGTTGTGGAAGTGACCGGCTGTAAAGAAACTGAAACAATAACAGACAGAAATGGATGTTAAATCAGACTCAGTTGCTGAACTACTGTATTCTCAATGAAGAATATCAATATGAGGCATTTATTTTGAAAGGCCATGTTCAGTCTAGCATCATGCTTACCTGTAGTAGTTGGACTGGTAGATGTTGTGGAAATGACTGTAGGTAAATGACCTGTAATATTGACAACATGGAATAAGATGGCAACTCAGATTTAGATGAAGTACTGTGTTCTTCATAAATACATTAATTATGGAGGATTAGGGTTAATAAATGCCCCCAACACCACCATCATCTTCTCCTCCTTCACTCTTCTCCCCCACCAAGCTCAAGTAAGAAGGTCTATATACCACATACAATGTATCTTATGAATATATTGTTTTTCACCTTTCAAGTTTGGTGTCATTCTAAGTGTCTCAGTGTGATTGGTCATGTAGTTTTTTTTTTTTTTTTTTAAATCTTGTAATGTTTGTTTGTTGTTTTGTTCTGACTTTTACCCTTTGTCCCCTGGACGTCCCACCTCTGCCTGCCATATATTTATTCCACCCATGAACTCAGCAGCTGATTTCAGCAGAGGAGGAACCAAGTCATTCCTTTCAACTCACAAACGAGTCTCAAGTCAAATCCGAAGTCCTCAAAGAGTTAAAGTTAATGAGATAATTAAGTGACTAATTAAATGATGATTGTGCATTAGTGATGAACACCTGCTGTTATTGAGAATTACAGAGGATCAGATGTTGATGTTTTATTGGTTAAAATGATGCCACCATCATGGAGATCAGTGTTTGCTTTAGTTGTGCTCTTAGCCTTTTTTTTCCTTTTTTTTTTTCTTTTAAAGTGTTTGGGTTTAAGCAATTGCAATATTGCTTCATAACAAACATTTGTGTATTTGCACATTGCTGAATTAAAAGCTCGAGGAAGCAGTTGAGCTTATATTTTCAGCTTAATTCACTTGAATGAACATTATGAAAGCATCCGTTTTTGGTTTATTGACTGACATTCAGCTATTACAGAACTGCAAAATGTCCTATTAAATAGCACCATAATGCTTAAATATTGGGGGAAAAAAAGAACTGTAGTGCTCAGGCTTTTAGACATGATCACTTATCATATGATCCTCAACAATGGTGACAATAATTATTCATACTGCAGTGCATGATGGGAGTTTTTATTATGGTGTCACCCAGCATGCATTGCAGCAAGAAACATTTTGTTGATTGTCACCATTGTTGAGATTCTTATGCTGATTCTTGATGTCTGTGTGTGTCTAAAAAACATGTAAAATCAAATATTTGCATGCAGCTAAATTTGAAATTCATTCACTATGACTATTAGAACACCACTAAAGCAAACACTGATCTCCATGATGGTAGCATCATTTTAACCAATAAAACATCAGCATCTGGTACTCTGTAGTTCTCAATAACAGCAGGTGTTCATCACTAATGCTCAATCATTGTTTAATTAGTCACTTAATTATCTCATTGACTTTAACGCTTTGAGGACTTGGGATTTGACTTGAGATTTGCTTGTGGCTTGAAAGGAATGACTTGGTTCATGGGTGGAATAAACATATGGCAGGACTTTTACTTTCTGACCCCTGGACTTTACACCTCTGTCTGTAATATATCTGCTTGTTTTACACTCTTTAGCCACCAGGTGGTATTGTGAGCAAATGACGCCTCCAGAAATTAACCCTTTTGTGAACCACTTGGCTGAAAAGCTAAAAAGCTTCATGAGGCTTCATCTGGCCATCACTAGTTATAACCCGGTTACAGCAGCCAATCAAAATCTTATGTTAAAATGTCAAAGGTCAAGAGCCCAACTGACCACCGTCAACACTGACAACCATAATAGTAACCTAAAAATGTTGAATTTCTCCTTCAGTGATTCTGTTTGTTAACATCTGGTGTCTTTAATAACTCCATTTGGGGGGCCTGAAAACACATGCTTTTGAACACAACACCTGTATGCCTGTTGATTAAATTTTACTTAATTTAATTTTGTGGGGTGTTTCTTGATCACCAACTACTGGCCTGGCATGCATAACATAGTATTCATTAGCATAGTGTTTTTTGTTTTTGTTTTTTCCTCCAATATTTTTGTTTAAATTTTACATATTTTTGTGCTATTTTACTAATTTTGAATGGTTAATTTGTAAGCATCTCATTTGATTAATTCTAATTAATTCTAATATGTGTTGAATTTAATTAATAATATTGCTTGTAATCTGTTGACACAATTTTGTTGAGTAAATATAGTGTATCACTTTTACAGTGTTCTTCAGATGCAAGAATATTCAGTCAAATCACAATCAACAGAGGAAACATCAGACTACATTACCAGCTGAGGTCATCACTGGTGTGACTGTTGTATCGGTGCTGCTGATGTTAGTAAAAGCTGAAAAATATAATGACTGATGGATATCAATGAATTAATCAATAAACAATAAAAAGGGCTCATGTAAATATAACTACCTGCACAGTATGCAAAATCACAGTAGGTTGGTCTAACAAGCTCATAAACATAATAATTGCCTGGACAGGCTTTGACTTTAATGGGAAAAGACCCATAATAACAGCAATAATTGTTCCAGTGACCGCAGACATCTCGAGTGACGACCCCATCCTCAACTTTTGGGTGTCCATCACGAATCCACAGTGGGGTATCAGTACCACAGCTATAGATTTTAACACACTCGTCTGGGATCTGAGCACTCAGACCATTAATGAAGACACGATACCAGCCGCTCCAGGTGACAGACTGGTCACACTTTTTGACTGAAGCATGAGTATTATTGATGTATCTCCATGGATCGTCCAGTACATTGTAGTTGTAGCAGGGGTCAACCGAGGAATAAACTGTAAAGAAAATATATATAAAAAATGTCTTAATGTTGTAATAATTTCCTTAAAATTAATTCTACTGCATGTAGTTAGAGTTTTACATAACAGATTTTGTTTTTTTTAAAAATAACTATTGACTTAAAAAAATTAATTCCAAAATTATATATACAGTATATATATATATATATATATATATATATATACACACACACATATATATACTTTAATATTAGGTGGGATTAATTGCGATTAATTTCAGAAAAATGTGCACTGCTGTCAATATGTATGTGTGTGTGTGTGTGTATCAATATACTGCTGTCATGTTTGGGTGAGTATGTGTGTGTGTTACTATTAAAAAAATGCCACTGTAATGCTTTAATGTTGAAAATAAGGAACTGTATCAGTTCAGGGTTTTGGACATAAACACATCATAAGATCCTCACCAGTGGATACTTTTGGCTACTGCAGCTGTGTTTGTACATCACATTTGTTACAGAAAAAAGGCAAGAAAAATTGTGATTATGTGGTTTTGATTAATTAATTAATAAAGGTATAATCATTATCTAGTGGCCTGATTTATTGATTTCATTCAGTGGCTAATTTCTAATGATATGGTGTGTGTGTGTGTCTTTTTTAATTATTATTTACGATAGCTATATGACCCTGCATCTTGAGATGATAACATACTACTGAACAGAGGCGGACAATCCAGGGGACAAAGAGTAAAAGTCCTGCCATATGTTTATTCCACCCATGAACTCAGCAGCTGATTTCACCAGAGGAGGAACCAAGTCATTCCTTTCAACTCACAAGCAAGTCTCAAGTCAAATCCCAAGTCCTCAAAGAGTTAAAGTTAATGAGATAATTAAGTGACTAATTAAATGATGATTGTGCATTAGTGATGAACACCTGCTGTTATTGAGAATTACAGAGGATCAGATGTTGATGTTTTATTGGTTAAAATGATGCCACCATCATGGAGATCAGTGTTTGCTTTAGTTGGGCTCTTGACCCTTTTAGTAAACCAAAGCAATTTGCTTCTAAACAAATACAATATTATGTCACAGTAAACATTTGTGCTTTGTTGAATCAAAAGCTTGATGTAGCAGATTAGTTTATGTTTTCTGCTTTTAAATCATTTGAATGAACATCAAGAAGGTGTCTCTCTTTGGTTTATTGAGTGATATTCAGTTATTATTGAATTGCAGAAAAAAAAGTCCTATTAAACAGCCACTGTAGTAATTACATATTAGAGGGGAAGAACTGCATCAGCTCAGGCTTTTAGACATGAACACTTATCATATGATCCTCAACAGTGGTGACAATAATTATTCATGCTGCAGTGCATGATGGGAGTTTTTACTATGTTCTTACCCAGCATGCATTGCAGCATGAAAAATTTTGTTGGTTGTCACCATTGTTGAGATTCATATGCTGGTTCTTGATGTCTGTGTGTGTCTAAATAGTAGAAGAGTTTAAGTGTTTATATGCATTACATACAGTAGATTTCTAATGAATTCTTAATAACTATTAGAGCAACACATTCCTTGCATGCTGTAGCTTCACAGGGTTGATT
Organism: Tor tambroides; assembly: GCA_021397915.2. NCBI lineage: Eukaryota > Metazoa > Chordata > Actinopteri > Cypriniformes > Cyprinidae > Tor > Tor tambroides. Next base: position 14,919 of record JAFVLL020042240.1, read on the forward strand.
TTTCAAAACCTAAACGCACAAATAAAAAAAAAAAATGAAAAAAACATAAGTCCATAGTTTTGAGCATAGTTGCTCAATGTAGAGCACTGCTCTCTCTCTGCTTTACAACAGCACATATATTTGCTACAGAGAAAGATCTAACACAGGAGTCAAGGGTCAAGAGCCCAACTAAAGCAAACACTGGTCTCCATGATGGTGGCATCATTTTAGCCAATAAAACATCAACATCTGATCCTCTGTAATTCTCAATAACAGCAGGTGTTCATCACTAATGCACAATCATCATTTAATTAGTCACTTAATTATTTCATTAACTCTAACTCTTTGAGGACTTGGGATTTGGCTTGAGACTTGCTTGTGACTTGAAAGGAATGTCTTGGTTCCTCCTCTGGTGAAATCAGCTGCTGAGTTCATGGGTGGAATAAATATATGGCAGGACTTTTACTCTTTGTCCCCTGGATTGTCCGCCTCTGCTACTGAAGTTTAAAAACTTCTTATGCACAACACTTTTAGTAGTATGGCATCATTTAGACACAGAGGTGGGAAGTCCAGGGGACAAAGAGTAAAAGTCCTGACATATTTTTGTTCCACCCATGAACTCAGCAGCTGATTTCACCAGAGGAGGAACCAAGTCATTATAGTGCTCACTGAAGCAATGCTGATCACTCATCAACGAGAGTAGCCGCTTGCAGTCACGGGAGGAGCTGAAAACGGACACTTCAAGCGAACGCTTGCTCCTGTTAGTGACGCCACGCGTGTTTGCATACTCTTATCACAGATGAAGTGAATAAAATTCTGCAACATTACTACACAGACGCTTTCAGAAATCGCCACATAACAGAAACACTTTTTATATACTGCTTAATACAGGCCGTCTGTTCAAGAATACAACAAAACATATACTATTTAAATACTCAATAAAGTGGGGGTATATTTGCTTTTATCAGTGTTTTTTTATTAAATGTGACTCAATATAACATTGCGACTATACAGTAAAAGCTTTTACTGTTCTAAAAACAGATTTGTGAGCAGTGTTGGATTTGAAGATGTTAGAAACACACGTCATTGTTGTCATGTGGTGAATTTGGCCAATCGCGAAACAGCTATCACACATCAGCGCCCTAGTTTTTCTGAGAAATTGCGCCGGCTGAGTCAGCCGACTGTTTCCTTTGGAACGCTATCGCGTACTTTGATGCCACACGTGATGCAGTGGACGTGCACAGCCGGGCGCCGGTTCAAGTCGGACTAAATTTCTAACCGGCATGCACTGCTTCAAGTCAGCCGCCGATCGGTCTGCTAAGTGCTGCATGAAGTCGAACGCACCTATTCTTTTCAAGTCACAAGCAAGTGTCAAGTCAAATTCCAAGTCCTCAAACAGTTAAAGTTAATGAGATAATAAAGTGACTAATTAAATGATGATTGTGCATTAGTGATGAACACCTGCTGTTACTGAGAATTACAGAGGATCAGATGTTGATGTTTTATTACAAAATGATGCCACCACTAAGTGAGATCATGTTCTGCTAGTTGGGCTCTTGGCCCTTGACTTCCTGTGGTAGATCTCTCTCTGTAGCGATGCATGTCCTGTTGAAAAGCAGAGTAATCAGATGCAGATGTTTGATTATATCTAAAATAACTTTTGTTTTCTGTTTTCATTTATACGTTTAGGTTTTGCGCAATCAACCCTGTGAAACTACCGCATGCAAGCAAAGTGATTCGCTAATAGTTACAGTGAATGAATTTTAAAATTTATGACATATAAAAATTTGAAACGCTGGGGTAATTTTTAGACACACACAGACATCAAGAACCAGCATATGAATCTCAACAATGGTGATAATCAGCAAAATGCTCCAATGCATGAAAAACTCCCATCATGCAATGCAGTATGAATAATTCTCACCACTGTTGAGGATCATATGATAAATGTTCATGTCTAAAAGCCTAATCCTAAACACATTTTTTTTTTCTTCTCAATAGTGAAGCATTATGGTGGCATTTGCAAAAAAAAAAATATTTAGTAGTTAAATGTAAATAAACCAAAGAGAAATAATAAAACCAGAGAGGTTTGAAATAAGAACATTCATCAAAAGCATAAGCTAATCTGATCTTTCAAAGTTTGATTCAGCATTGCATAAACGCTTGTTGTGAAACAATACGGCACTACTAGCTGTAAATTTCATTGAATTATTAAAAGGCTCAAGAGCCCAACTAAAGCAAACACTGATCTCCATGATGGTGGCATCATTTTAACCAATAAATCATCAACATCTGATCCTCTGTAATTCTCAATAACAGCAGGTGTTCATCACTAATGCACAATCATCATTTAATTAGTCACTTAATTATCTCATCAACTTTAACTCTTTGAGGACTTGGGATTTGACTTGAGACTTGTTTGTAACTTGAAAGGAATGACTTGGTTCCTCCTCTGGTGAAATCAGCTGCTGAGTTCATGGGTGGAACAAAAATATGTCAGGACTTTTACTCTTTGTCCCCTGACTTCAAATTCTGGGAATAACTTGGTCCCTACATCTGCTAATTAGCAACTAGGTGATTGAACAAAATATCGAGTGGAATTTGTCCTTTTAAGGGTACTGCCCCAGTGACAAGCCTTTTGTACCTTTTGATGGCAAATTTGTACTCCATACAGCACATTAAAAAGGCCAGAATGTTGTTTATCACATTTATTAAACATGCAAATCTATTACACTCTCACATTTTTCACAGGATTGTTTAAAATAACAGTTAAAAAGACAGGCATACTTTAATACATTTGCTTTATGTTTAAAAGTTATCTTGATTCTCTGCATTATCAATAAAACGTCAATATGTCAATACTGTTCAGAACTAGTCAGTAAAGATGTACGTACGTGGGCTCTTAAATATATTTGGTTATTTTGTGAATCTCTTCCAAATAACCAACAACTCATGAAAATGATTATCTTGCTATGTTTAATCTATTTTGGGTGACCGTTTCATACATTTTGGCTTACTCCTTTTGTCACACAAGTGATTGTACCTTTATTTGGGGATTAAATGGTCCAAACATGGACCCTCTGACAGTTGGAAACATATTTGTACCCTAAGGTGCAACTATGACCCATTGAGGGTACAACTTCACCATTTGTACCCTAAGTGTTCACAAACGGACCCCAACTGTACCCTTTTTTTCTGACAGTGTATGCATATTTTTGTTTGCATGCATGAGTGCACTTCTGTATGCCCAGTCAACAATTTGATCTCACAGTGATCTCACCATGAGCTCACAGAATACTTGTGATGAAGTCACAATGTGAGGTCACACTGAACTAAAAGTGTAACCTCACAGCGCCCTCACTGTGAGCTCATACTAATGTGAGGTCAAAGTGCACTCAATGCACAGAGACTAGGTACCCAGCATGCACTGCAGCATGAAGCTTTTGATTGTCACCATTGTTGAGATTCATACACTGATTCTTGACATCTCTCTTTGTGTTTAAATGACAGAGTAGTTAATGTTTGTGTTTTATGCTTTTATAGTCTTACTGCTGGATCACATACTGTATAATCACAAAGCTATTATAATCAGAAACTTTAGATTAACCTCTTCAGCTCTGCTGCTTTTTTTTTTTTTTTTTTTACTGATTTTGGCCAGAGGTGCAAAGTCCTGCCATATTTTTGTTCCACCCATTAACTCAGCAGCTGATTTCGCCAGAGGAGGAACCAAGTCATTCCTTTCAAGTAACAACAGCCTTGAGTCAAATCCCAAGTCCTCAAAGAGTTAAAGTTAATGAGATAATTAAGTGAATAATTAAGTGATGATTGAGCATTAGTGATGAACACCTGCTGTTAACAAGCAGCATCACTGAAGAAAATAGAAACACAAGAACTACAACTGACTTCAGCCTTGGATGGAATCAGCTGGAGAAAAAAACAAAAACAAAAAACGTTGCCACCATAATTGTGGTCAGTGTTTGCTTTAGTTGGGCTCTTGAGCCGTTAAACAGCTCAACATAGTTTGTTTCTAAGCAATTACAATGTTGTTTCACAGCGAACATTTGTGCCTTGCTGAATTGTATTAAAACCTTGACGTAGCAGATTATTACTTATTACTTTCTGCTTACAGCTCATGATGAACGAGCAAATGAAGTGGTGTGTCTTTGGTTTATTGACTGAAATTCAGCTATTCCAGAACTGCAAAAGAAAAGTCCTATTAAGCAAATGCCACCGTAATGCTTCAATATTGAAAAAAAAAAAAAATTGCAATAGCTCAGGCTTTCAGACATCAACACTTATCATACGATCCTCAACGGTGGTGACAATAATTATTCATACTGCAGTGCATGATGGGAGTTTTTACTATGGTGTTACCCAGCATGCATTGCAGCATGAAGCATTTTGTTGATTGTCACCATTGTTGAGATTCATATGCTGGTGCTTGATGTCTGTGTGTGTCTAAGTAATACTGGAGTTCAAGTTTTTATATGTGTTACATTGATTTAAAATTATTTCACTATAATTTTTTGAGCAGCACTTTGCTTGCATGCTGTAGTTTCACAGGCTTAAGCAAAACCTAAACATACAAAGAAAAAAAATATATGTATATTCTGATTATAAGCAGACCAACTCATGATGACTATCTTATCATATGAAAACAGTTAACATCTGCTTACTGCATAGCACTGATCTCTCTGCTTTACAACACCACATGCAGTGTTACACACCTGAAATCAAGGGTCAAGAGCACAACTAAAGCAGTCACTGATCTCCATGATGGTGGCATCATTTTAACCAATAAAATATCAACATCTGTAATTCTCAATAACAGTAGGTGTTCATCACTAATGCACAATCATCATTTAATTAGTCACTTAATTATCTCATCAACTTCAACTCTTTGAGGACTTGGGATTTGACTTGAGACTTGCTTGTAACTTGAAAGGAATGACTTGGTTCCTCCTCTGGTGAAATCAGCTGCTGAGTTCATGGGTGGAATAAACATATGGCAGGGCTTTTACTTTCTGACCCCTGGATTTTCCACCTGTGATTTCATAACCACCAGTGGGTCCACGGTGGGAGGAGCAGAGCTGAAGAGGTTAACAAAACCTCACCAAGACTGCATATTGAATCTAAGTGGGAACTGTGTTACCATCGATAACAAACCAATATCACCTGGTTGCAGTCTCTTTTTGGTTTTTCTTGCCATAACAAATGTGCTTTACAAACACAGTTGCAGCAGCCCTAAAAAAATATAATGTTACAAAGTCAAGGGTCAAGAGCCCCACTAAAGAGCCCAAGCAAACACTACTCACCACGATGGTAATGCATGTTTCAGTTGTATCTTATAACAGAAATCTGTTAGCTGGGCGTGCACTTATGAGCTCATCATGTGAGAGCACTGTAATGTCACTGTGACAGTGTTGAGAAACAGGAAGTAGGATGCCCCCCCGGTGACTGATATTTGAACTGCTTCCTCTCAACCTGCTCAACATTTTGAATTCACAATAAGCTCAAATATTACTCACACTGTGAGGATCACCATATGAGAATGGTGTGATATCACTGCGATCATCGCGTGATCTCACGTGTTGACTGGGCACTCATCAACAATAGGAGCAAATGACACAGGCATAACTTCCCCCCCCCCCCCCCCCAAAACACTCTGATTTCACAATGAGCTCACATATCACCATATGAGAACGGTGTGATATCACTGTGATCATCGCGTGATCTCAAGTGTTGATTGGGTGACTATGTTACAAGAAGAGATTTTAATTCAGCTGTTTAAAAATGTTTAAGCAAATTAAACTGAAAGGAAACATGCATTATTCTAAAATATTTATTTGTTACTTCGCTTGTAACATCAAAAAAATAATGTGATTACAGTATGTAATGCACATTACTACTTGTAATTACTACTTTTATTCCACTCCATCAAGCTCATGCATCTGTGAGTCAATGAAGAGTCGCGAGTTTTGTCTGTGCAGCGGATTATTAAATGAAGAGGAGATCAGCCAAAGATAAAAATACTGACATTATGATTTAGTGCATTGTTGTGTTTTCTTGTTGAACTTTGTACATATTATTACTACTGAATCAGCTAAACCATCACATGGTGCCATTTCTCGGTCATGTTAAGGATGTATTAAAGCTAACATCTGAGCTTCAGATGAGATTTTACTGCATCAATCTTGTTAAATAACATTTTAACTTTGCATATACCTATGAATGACTTGGCTAACATCAAAAGCAATAAATGCAGTTAAAGGTTTTATTTTTTAAAAAGTACAGTACAGTACAGTACAGTCAAAATTGATACAAATTAGGATTTCATTACAACACTGCCTCAATGTTAGCAATGGGAACATTTTTTGTTGTGCTGTGCCTTAGTTTTTGGTGTTAAAACTTATTTGCTTTTGTAATTTTCATTGTGTTGTGCATTACTGGTTGGATGTAAGTTAATCGAGCCAAAATAAGCCAATAGAGACACAATGTGTTACTTACCAGTTGAGATGGTCGCTGGTGTGACGGCTGTAGAGCTGGTGTTAATGTTGCCAGTGTCTTAAAATTTAGATGAATAGTGATTAATAAACAGAAACACAAGCATCATGAATATGTGGAAATAGATCATGTAAAAATAATCACCTGCACAGTATCCTGAACAATACACAGCTGGATGAATCAGCTCATAGACATAATAATTGCCTGGACAGGCTTTGACTTTAATGGGAAAAGACCAGAAAAAGCAGCAGTAATTGTCCCAGTGACCGCAGATATCTCGAGTGACGACTCCATCCTCTACTGTTGGGTGTCCACCACGAATCCATAGAGTGGTAGCAGTATCACAGTGACCCCATGCAACACACATCTCTGGCATATGAGCGTTCAGACCGTTAATGAAGAGACGATACCAGCCGCTCCAGGAGACTGAGGTGTCACAGTTGTAGGTTTGTGGTGATTGAAAGTAATTTGTATTATTGATGGATCTCCTTGGTTCATCCAGCACAGTGTAGTTGTTGCAGGGGTCTACAGAAAGATCATCTGTTGATTAAAATACAGTATATATTAAAAAAAAAGATCATGCTTCTTATCATGTGTTTTTATTGTAAAATCTATCCAGAAGTGTGGCTGAAGACATTTACATCTATTTATTATTTGCAAAATGTTACACAATAAGGGGGAAGCAAAACTGCCAATTTTGAGCTATACCGTTCAAATCAACAGTGAGGCCAGAAATTTTAAAGTGAGTAGAACTTGATGAAATAGGTGGACACTCATATTAGAGTACATATATTTACAAAACATCAAATAAAAAAAAGGATCCAGATATGAAAATTTTCAGCTAGTTTTGGCTGAAAGAGAAATAAAAATGTGACTTTACTTGAAAATGTGATCTGTTTAGGATCATACACAGTAAAACCCCCAGTGTTAAATCAAAACTCCCAGTGTTTATATAATCCACAATCAGATTGTTAAGAAAAGTAACAGTGAAGCAGTGTTAAAGTTAATGAGATAATTAGTTTAGTACACAGCAAAATCCCCGGTGTCAAATTAACAGTCAGGTGTCTATATGTGTCTACACTACAGAGTGTTAAAAGTAACACTGAAGCAGTGTTAAAGTTAATGAGGAAATTAAAGGGGTCGTCGGATGCCCATTTTGCACAAGTTGATATGATTCTTTAGGGTCTTAATTAAAAGTCTATAACATATTTTGGTTAAAATTTCTCAATGGTAGTGTAAAAAAAAAACATTTTTTACCCTATCAAAATCAGCTCTGTTTTCAACAAGCTATTTTTTTAGCCCATGTTGCTCTAAATACTAAAAAATAATAATAATAATAAATATAGTATTTAAATACATTAAAAAAAGAAAGAAAAAAAAAAAGCCAGATCTTATGTTGTTCACAGTGTTGACATAACTAACAAAGAACACCTAATCAGTTTTTCAGAGTAGCCCCAGAGTGCACCCTGGACGATGGGGCGGGGCGACACATTAAGGTGGGGCGACACGTGTCGCTCCGCCCACCCCCAATTTCATTGGTTTATAATACAGCAGAGCTTATTGGTGTAGATGTTTGCGCATGAGCATTCTTTTATATACGTTTTTATGAATGATCTACGCTGTTTGGCTGTACTACAGAAATATTAAGTGCTAACAACAGCGATTTTAGTTAGAATCAATCAGCAATTATTTTTATTTTATTTTTTTTTATTTACTTATGACGAATTAGTTAGATTACATCCTTATCAAACGCTTGGTGGCGGCATCTCCAAGTACTTCGGGCAGAACAGAGCTGTGTAATATGAGCGGCTCACGAATTAAGTCTGGGAGAAACATTCTTAATTCGTGGCCATGATATAGTCCTACCTATGCTATAAATAGCCTCACCTACACTGTAAAAAATGATATGATGAAAAAGTCATGACAACTTATGTTTTAAAGTTACTTTAACTCATAAAAATAAGTTAAGCACACTGTAAA
>JAFVLL020042241.1:0-48496 GCA_021397915.2 Tor tambroides
GTAGACAACTTGTTACGAGACTCTTTGGTGTGGAGTTTCTTCTTGCTGCTGGACTGCTCATAACTACAGAAAATGATGCAGGTGTCAATAACCACACTTTGAGAACGGAAATCTTCATGTACTTTTGTTCAGAAATGAAAAGTGGTTCATGTTGTTCCAAATGCATTCTCTAGCTTTCCATTAAAGTTTGGAACAACATGAGGGTGATTAAATAATTACAGAATTGTATTATTCCTTCTGTTTGCTTACCGGTCATCATTTCTGCGACCCCTCTCATAGGCTGAAGGTGGCAGAGGGGAGGTGGAGCCTCGTCGCCTTTTTCTATCTGCACTGCGAAGAGACGATCTTTCTCCATCCCTCTCCCGGTCCCGCTCACGTTCCCAGTCCCGTTCACGCTCCCAGTCTCTGTCCCGGTCTCGATCCCGATCACGCTCCTTCTCTCTTTCTCGCTCTCTCTCTCTACTGCTCGAAGGTGTGCGAGGGGTTATCAGGGCTTCTCGATCACGACTGCGATCTAAAACAAAGGATGGATGTTACAAAAACGTATGAAATGTTTCCAAATAAACTGAATAGAAGTATGATGTGTTCTTGACCTACCACTTGACTCTTTTTCAACCTGGCTCTTCTTTGGTATCCTGTAAACCTCCTGAAAGGGAAAAAAACAACTTGTTTATTTGTGATCCAACATGATCTAGTCTTCACTTTAAGAAGTGATACACAGGTTCAATTAAAGGGTTAGTTCACCTTCGTCGTTCCAAACCCGTAAGAATTTTGTTCATCTTCGGAACGCAAATTAAGATATTTTTGATGAAATCTGAGAGCTTTCTGACCCTTCACAGACAGCAACACAACCAACACGTTCAAGACCCAGGAAGGTAGAAAGGACATCGTTAACATAGTCCATGTAACATCAGTGGTTCAACTGTAATTTTATGAAGCTACAAGAATACTTTTTGTGCGCAAAGAAAACAAAAATAACAACTTTATTCAATGATTTCTTCTCTTCCGGGTCATCTCCGCCAACATTCACGAGAGTAAAATATCTTAATTTGTGTTCCGAAGACGAACAAAGATGTTACGAGTTTGGAACGACATGAGGGAGAGTAATTAATGACAGATTTTTCATTTTAGGGTGAACGGTCCCTTTAAGCCCAAAGTATACTTTGGTTTTTATGTGTATGATTAGCATATGTGTAAAGCTGAACACATAGCTTTTCAGGTATACCCCATTTGATAAACATGCATTAGAAAGTTTCATTTGTTCAGTGTATGCACTATTTCTATTCTAAAGTTATGGTCAACAAAAATGTCTTTGTACTCATTTTAACTAGAGTTGCACACAAGCGTCTCTACAAGTTTGTTGTTGCATCTCTTCAGTTTCTTTTACAATTTACATTATGCACACTGTAAGGAACCCTTAGCTTAAAAAAAAACTAAGTATACTTTGGCCTTTTCTAGTTTTGGCTTTGGGTTAAACACACTAACTCAAATGATAGTAGCAAATTACAGCACTACTTAAAGTAATGTGAGAACCATAAAGTATTAGTACTTGGCCTCTAAAAAAAGGCATTGGTGCATCCCTACTTGTAACAAATTATAGCCTTGCCTTTAAGTCTTTCCAACTGTCCAGCAGCCGGGCAGCCATGTCACTGATATCAGAAGCTCGAACTTGTGGCTCTTGACTGCGCTCACTCTCAACATCAGAAACACCTTCCTCCTCATCTTGAGAGGGTGTCCCCACTGCAGCGCCCTCTGCTGGAACAGCCACAATAGCCAAGGCCGGCGCATCAGCAGAACCGGCTGCTACGGCAGCTTCTGATGATGCGTTTTCAGTAGAAACAGCAGCAGATTCAGTTGGAGTGGTTTCCACAGAGGCAGATGGAGATTCTGTGGGTGTGCTCTCTATGGCAACAGCTGAAGATTCAGAGGATACGCTGTCCATTATGGTTTCTGATGCTTGCGTGGGTGTGATTTCTGCAGTACTGCAACTTGCATTCCCTTCGGAGCTGCTTTGTTCAGAATGTGTGTTTTCCACCTGTGTCTCAGTCATAGGAGATTCCACTTCAGCAACTACATCATTACTAATGTCTGCTGCAGATGTGGTGTCCATGACTGAAGGGGCATCTTCAACTGTTGCTGACTCCATCTGGGACTCTGGCGGCTCCTCACTCTTGGTCTCCTCCACGATCTTCTCATCCTCCTTTTGTTCTTCAGGCTTAACGATGGGTTTTTCTTCAGGTTCTTGTGTTTCAAGTGTCTCTCCCTCACCGACAGTGGCCTCGGGCATTGAATGTGTGACTTCTTCGGTTTCAGGGGGCTCCTGTTTCAATTCAGGCTCAAGCTCAGCTTGACTCTCAGAAGGCGCTTCACTGTTTTCTACTTTTACCTCCCTTTCAATTGTGGCTTCCAACTGTGAAGGCTCATCCTCCATCTCCTCCTCTTCCTCATCCTCCTCTTCTTTCCCATCTGAAGCTTTACTAGCATCAGACAGGGCACTGTCCAGACTGTTTTCACTGATGATCTTCAACCTACGGTAGACTGCTCGCTTGGGAGTGTCCCCATCTAGCTCAGTAGCCAGCTTGGCTGGTGGACCATCAGGGGTGTTGAGGGGTGTTTGGGCACGCGAGGTGCTCTCACTGGAGTAGCCATCCTGTTCTGCTGGTTGGCTGAGTGGCTGGCTTTGAGCCCAGCGCTGGATAAACTGCAGCACTCGGCTCTCCTCCAGCATGTTCTTCGTTGAGATGGGAAGCACTGCCAGAGCCTTCATTATCTGAGAATTTCGCCAAAAAACAAAACAATTTAGCTTTAGGAGGCAGCACCCTAAATTTTTAGCTCAAACCTACATACAGCCTTATTATAATTAAGTTACATTCACTGAAATATCAGACCACTATGAATTTCTGGATTTTGCTTGAGGAAAATGGCAGAAATATCTAGCATCCCACTAATTTGCTTGGTGATCTGCTCTTAAATTCTCCCCTAAATGTGTGTGTGTGTGTTTTGAACTCTTACTTCCAGCTGTAGTTTAATGTTGTTTAAAGAGTTGCTCTTAGCCTCAGAAAGTTCAACCATAAATATCCACAGCAGCGAGAGGCCGTGGTGATCCAAAAACTGCTTCAGGCACAAGGGATTCTGGGTATTCTGCACAGACATGCAAAAAACTCAGTTAGTTTTCAGTCATTTTTAAATGCTTAATGTCAAACCACAAACATGCAGTAGTATGTCCTCTAGCACTCCAAAGCTTTGCAATAAATCAAGTTGCAGTATACCTGAATGAGTTTAAGGCAGGTGAGCCGCTGTTCCATTGTCTCCACTCGCACCATGAGTCTGCAGAGTGAGATCACATCTTTCTCTCCACACAAGCCTTCTCCATTCTCCTGCAGAGCCTCCAGCTCTTCATCCAGCTGCAGAACAATGTCAACCAGTTTAGACAGCAGCAGCAACACAGGAGAAATCTTTCTTTGATCTCGATCAAACTGTGACCATGGCAAAAGCTCACTTCCATTCAATTTCATGTATCAGGAGGATGTTTCTACATTTTGTTTGTCGTCTTAGTGCAGGTTTGTGCCCGAGATGAAGAGTGCTAGTTCAAACAAGCCATAAAACATCAAAATGCAATTAGCTTGAATGCATGCAGAATATATTAGCTGTGTTATTTGTAGACTGGAACAAGCCCTGAAAGTCTCAGAGCAATTAACATGCAAGCAAGAACAAAGCTGACCCAATTCAGCCACAAGATCATTGCTTTGGTACTGCTGGTTTACGATAACACTTTGCTACAACGGTTTGAAAATCTGGCAGGACATGTGTTATTTGTGTCTAGCGTTAGCACATAATTGTTCAAGCGCAAATGTTGACTAAATTAAATCACTGAAACATGATATCAGAGTCATGGACTTGACATGTGAAACACTTCCAGTCACTGCATGGGTTTATTCTGCCTTTCTCTTGTCATTTCCAATAGCTGGATGATGCACAATAATTGAGCCCTCTTGCTCACCGTGGTAAGTGCACTGTCAGTGTCTTTCTTCCGTGAGCGGTCCCTCTGTTTCTTCCCACCTGCTGCTCGGACACTAACCCGAGTCTCTCCACCAATTAAACCACGACAACTAGGAGCTCCACAGAAACACTTTTGGGCCTCTTTACTGGTGGACCGAAGAAGAAAGATGTGACATTATGATTAACATGTTGAGTTTCATTTTAAGAAAAAACAAGACTACATGAAAGGAAATGACTGGATCATTTACCCGTATCTTTGGAACTGATAATCAAAAGTGAGCTCTGTCCCAGCTGTCACAGCTTTGGAGGTGAAGAAGCCAACTCGGAGCTGGCCATTTACAGTCCACTGCAAAGGGTGCAATGGATTAGAAATGCAAAACAAAGATTTTACATGGAAATCAAAGGCTCTACATTCCAGAAGCACTTATTCCTACACAGGCAAAAAATGCATGTGCAAACAGACGAAGATCAGACGCAATACGTTATAGAAGAAAATGTGGCTAAATAACCTTTTACTGCATAAGTAGTTGACCTCAGTAATCGAATATTTGATTGCTAGACAGAAGAGTCTGCCATTTTGACCCACTCTCCTTGATAGCATCACATTAACAATCACATTTACATTTTCTATTGGCATCCTGCTTCTCTTCCTGAATGTGGAGGTTATGCTGTGCAGCAGTCTGAACAGCATGCTGAAACTGGAAGAACTATGCAGGTATACTATACAACAATCCAGATTAAGCTGTTATGATAACGAGGAGGAATTGGATTTGTGTGGGGGTATAAAAATCTGAAACGCAAAGTATACTTCACTTTTTATGCGTATGCGAGGGACAGCATACAGTGCGCGTGACGCGAATTTCGTCAACAGAACAGTATGCGCGTACTGTACCAATTTTTGTAACCGCGCCTGCTTTGTACACTCAGGTCACACATGTGCATTGAAGTTATTTTGCAGTAATCAGTTTTTCCACAAGATGGCAACACTGTCCCGGACCGTTGTTTCACAGTAGAAAACGAAACTAAAGAGACGGAACAACAAAATAGCGGAGAATGCAACCACAACAGACGCTCACATTGACAAACTCTTGTGAGCGAGAGGGTATAAGACAGCCCAGGTTTGGTTTAAAAGAGTTCAGAAATATTTGTTATCGGTTATAACTTAATGGGAAAAAATAATGCCGACACTGGACATGAAGCTTTCTAGAGCGCATGTGTTGACCACCCGCATTCGTGCATAACATCAAATGGAGTATACTCTGAAAGGCTACGCGTTTGACTGTACACATACGCTAGCATACATGTACAAAACAAAGTATACTTTGGGCTTGAGACCACAATGAAAATCAAGTGCACTTACTTTCTGAGTTTCACAATTGGGTTCACAGCTGTGATTCATGAAACGGGAACAGTTTCCTTTCAAAGTAGCATCAATTATCTGCAGACATAAGAGAGACATAGGCTCATGTGTCTTTTTTAAACCTAACTTAATCCATGGAAATCAGCAACACTTCAAATTCTCATTTCTGCACTAATTCCAGAGACTCACCTCATTATTTTTCAAAGCCATGAAATAATAGTGAATGTTCTTGTTTCGTGCATACTCCTTCACCCGTGCCTTAAATTCCCGGTGATCCAAAACTTCTCCACAGTACTCTAAAACAAAGGTGTTCCTGCAAAAAAAATCAGTTAACTTAACATAAAAGACATAAAGAACATATCTAATAAGCACTTGTTAGCTAAAGCAAATAGTACTTACGACTGTAGGTCTTTGGCTGCTCGTAAGCCCCAGCCTTTGCTCTCAGTCAAAATTACCTCAAAGTCTGCATGCTGCTTCATTTGAAAGCGCCTATTGGAGCAGTATGCCCCATTTAAACACCGAGAAGAGCTTGAAAGAACAAGAAAAAGAGAAGAGAGAAATTTTGCCCTCAATGTTCTTACTGCAAATTGCTACAATCTGCCAGTAATATAAAATCAGCAGGTAACATAAACATGATATATTTATTATAGTCTCTCACTACAGATTCTCTCTGCTATAAAGCAAATATTATGATGTAGTAGCAGGACATTTACCACTCAATCATCAGCAAGCGATTGAGGCAATCCTCCCCGCAAGCCATCATTCCTCGGGCACGCTCTTCCCTTGAGAGGATAGCACACTCACACTGCATTCGCTTTATGTCTCGATGAGACTTATTCTTCTTGCTGTAAGGACAGAGAATAGATTTTATGAGCTTTGTAAAAGATCAAATTAATGAACAAATGAACATTCAGAAATAAGTTAATTCAAACAGCAGAGCATGGCACTGCCAATGCAAAGAACATGAATTCAATTGCCGGGGATAAAAATATATACTTACCGTTCTGTCAGATATACATTTTCTTCAATGAGGTCAAAGTAGGGTGGCATTTTTTTCTGCTTTGCCTTTTCCCTCCATACAGCTGGATCTAGGAAGTCTTTCAGACTGAGCAGTGGGCGCTCCACCTCTTGAATTTGGTGGAAAGATTCCTTATTGTCTTTCACAACCCTTGAGCTCTCATCCAAACACTCCCTTTTACTGCTCAGACCGACCTCTGCCTCATTATCCGATTCAGATTCAAACTCTTGACGTCTCTTTTTAGGTGGACCCCTTCCTCGATGAGGCTTTTGGTTGTCTTCTCTAGGGGCTTCCGAGATGTTATGACTTTCTATGTTGAAGCTGCAATTGCTACTTATCTCATGGGCTTGAACAAATGGGGATGATCCTGGAAGATCAGCAGACAGGATAGATCCTTGTTTGATCCCTACTACCCTGTCATCATCATGATCATTGGTCAAAGAGTCTGGATGGATCTGGTTAACTGAATCATGATAATGCAAAGGCACATGTGCGTTGACTGGTCTGTTGGTTTTAGAGATGGCAGGCTGAGTCCATGGACTTTGTCTGTGACTGCTATCAAACAGAGCAATTCCTGGTTGAGGTGGGTGTTCAGTGCCATGACTGCTGTCCGGTTGCTGAAATGTGCTGCTGGGCTGTTCTGACTGGTTAAAGTCCCAGGCTAAGCCATAATCCTTCCCACTGTTGAAGTCAGTGGAGTCCCCATGGTGCTGCTTTCCTCCTTTCCTTCCATTCCAGCTATCTGGTCTATCATGGTATTGATGGTGATCCGATTCAGGTCGCATGCAAGTCTTCTCAAAACTCTGAAGTGATGCCTGGTTTATCTGGACACTACTTGGTCTTTCTTGGACACTCCATTTCTTGTCCACATGAGCACTGGTAGCCTCCGAATGGCTGGTGCTGTCAACCATGTTGCTCTGCGACTGGTAGGAGACACATTTAATATCTGGATTTAGCATTGCAGCTTGTGCATTGGCCTTAAAAAGTGTAGCTGATGATTCTTCAAGCTTTGACTGACTGTTAAAGCCATAAACAAATTCCTTATTAATGCTTTCATGTGTATCAGTCTGTTGCTGTCCAGAAAACACTGAGGACCCGGGAGATGGTTCAGTGAAGTCATTTGTCTCAAGAGCAATGGTTGAATTTTTTGGCACAACCACCACAGAGTGCAACCGGTTTAAGGAAACACGTCCATCGTCTGAATCAGAGTCTGATTCTTCACTCTCACTGTCCTCACTGTGGCATTTACCATCATGGTTTAAGGAATCGGGGTCTTGAGTTTCAGGCTTACGTTTGTCTACATTGATTTCCTCTTTACTGTTAGAACTGCAATTAAGGGGAAGATCACTAAGAACAGGGGCACTTGTTGACTGAGGAACTTCAACGGTCTGATTTGTAAGTTCACCATGAGTATGTTGGGTTTCAAGGTCAGACGAAAGATAACTTATTTTCTGATGAGATTCAGATGAGTTTGTGTCTCGTATTTGTCCTTCTACAGATTTTTTAGATAGTACTTCAGAGTCCTGTTTCTGTGTACAAGATTCATCAGGTGTGGTTTCATTGTTGAACTCTATTCTTGTTACCGAAATGACCTTTTTCACATCTGGATTCAATATTTTCACAGGGCTTTGATTTTCTGAAGTAGCTTGACCAACAATGTCCCATCGGGATTTTTTAGCACTACTATCCTTTTTCAAAATCCCACTGCTGGGTTGTTCAGGATTCACATAATGCTGCTCAGAATCTTCTTCACAGAGTTGAGCACTCTGTGTGATGTGCGATGGCCCATCTAGTTTAGTGTTTAATTTCAAGCATCCTCCAGGTGGCAATTCTTTCACAGAAAGAGGGTCTGCTAGTGATCCTACTGAATCCTGATCAGGGGTGTGGCCTACACAAAATGAGTCAGTCGGTCCTTCTGCCAGAGCTTTACTTTGGATTGGAATCTCATTTTTCATTCCAGGTTTATCAGTGGAACTTCTAACTTCAAGACTTCTACTTGTCGTGGAAGTGGATTCCTTCAATCTTTCAGTTGTCTTGTGACTTTCAGGAACATTTGTGCACTTTTCCAAACAACTAAGATCTTGATTTGGAGGTTGTTGCTTAGTTTGTTGATTTGTTTTGAACAAATTAACTTTGTGCGTTGCTTCATGCATCTGTTGAGAAATGCATTTAGATTTAGGCGGAGTAGAGTTGTCTTCAATTTTGCTGCATTCCTTCTGAGGAGTAACTGGACTGGGGGCTAACTGTGACTGCTTTGTGTTATTACTTGATCTGTCTTTTGATTGTCTCTCTGTTCCAGTAACATTATTTAAAGTCTTGTGATCTGTTGAATCAGTTTTTTTGGAAGATGAAGTCCCAGACACAGATGACCTGTCTGATCCCTGTGACTGCCGTTTTTTTCTGTGCTCCTCATCAGAATCAGAGCTGTTTTTATGGACCTTTTTCTCAGATGTTCGGGATGAGGTAGCTGGGTTAGAATTTGAGGTTTTAGCATTAATCTCAGATTTTGAGTGGGCACTGGATTTCCTGTGAACTGCTTCTGCTTCAGGAGAGCTCTTTCTATTGGATTCAGAGTCACCAGTTTTTAAATGAGATCGCTCTGACTTTGAATGCTGGGTTCTTTTGTCTGACTCAGATGATCGAGAACAATCTGTGGGTTTTGAGTCCCTGTGGGATCTGGAGTGAGTGGATGATTTTGAGTCTTTTTGCGAGCTAGAGTAAGTGGAGGACCGACTTGAGTCACTACCTCGAGTCCTTGTCCGCCGGTGGTCATCCTCCGAGTCAGAGCTGTCACGAGACCTGCCATCGGTTCGTGAACGTGAGCTTCTCCTTTCACGATGAGGAGAACTTCTATGAAACCTCCGCTCAGAATCATGGTAATGTGACCTATCTGACCTCGACTGTCTCTCACTCCTGGATCTTTCAGACCTGGAATAAGATCTAGTTCGACAGCTTCGAGATCTAGACCGTGACCGACTTTTGGTCCTTCTTCTGTCTCTGTCAGAACGAGAAGATTTTGACGACGTGTGCCTGGAGTCACGCTCAGATTTTGAACGACTCGACTCCTTTTCATCTTCTTTCCTATCAGGCCTGGATTTTTCTAACTCCTTAGTTTTGGAATTAGAGGATCTTTTTGCTTCGTTACTCTGGCATTCAGGTTTTATCTTATTTCTGCGGTCACTAGACTTCTGGCTAGATGATGTTCGGAT
The DNA here is from genome assembly GCA_021397915.2 of Tor tambroides. Lineage (NCBI taxonomy): Eukaryota > Metazoa > Chordata > Actinopteri > Cypriniformes > Cyprinidae > Tor > Tor tambroides. Next base: position 9,587 of record JAFVLL020042241.1, read on the forward strand.
TGAATCCCCATCAGATTCCGAACCTGGAAGCGTGCTATCTGATCGGGGCTGCGATTTTCTGTTTTCCTCATGCTCAGAAATAATGGAAGAATCCGTATCTCCCTTCCCAATATGGGAAGAAACAGGACCTTTAAGGCATGAGTCTACTTTCTCCTGAGGGTTTTCCTCTTTGATCACTTTTTCAGAGGAACTATCAATGACAGAGTTCTTGTGAGACTGCTGCAATGAGGTTTCAGTTTCAACCTTGGCTGAAGATCTAATTTTGTCTGACTCAGATGGGACTACTGGCTCTGAAATCTCTGCTGAGGCAGTGCTGACAATGGAGTTATCCTCAACAACAGTAACGCTGAGGATCTGTTTCTTAAAATGCATCTTTCCAAGAACAGGTTTTGATTTGAGAGGGAAGGATACTGGGGCGGGTGCTGTCTGGGTCTCCCCAACTGCTGGAGTATTTGTATCCACATTCTTGGTTTCATCACTCTGTCCTTCTAGATCTGGAGTAGGTACAGGTCCAGCTTGCGGCGCAGAAGAATGTTCACTTGCAGATTTCTCCGGGCTTGGTGGGGCTAGAAATACATTTTGACGTGGTTTCTTTATCTGTGTGAAGCTGAAGGAGACCTTTTGTCGACCCTGTTCCTCAAGGTTTACCTTCGTCTTGGTTCCTTTAGGCAGGAGATGGTTTGTCAATATGACCCTAGGTGCAAGGCCTTTGAATATGACTTGCTTCGGAAGGTTTTCAACCTTGATCTAGTGATATAAAAATAATAATAATAAAATTAGTATTTTATGATTTTATGTGCATGTACATAACTTGTTTCATGTTGTTTATGTACATTTAACTGAAATAAAAATGGCAAAATATCTGAATTATACACCTACCGAACAATCTTTCACATCTTCCCTGTGGTCATAAAACAATAGCAGGAAAGAAAAAAAGGAGAACATTAGTCAAGTCGATATAAAATCTCATTACAAGGAAAATTTAAAACCTGCTGTTAAAATAACATCACACTTTCATCCAAAACCCAAGGACTACTAGTTAAAGGCTATGAAACACAATATAGCCCTAGTTCATATTCACTTCATATAATAAACAATTGACACACTTTCAACAACAAATTAGCAGACTGTTTTCTAGTTCTCATAAAACCTAAATGAAGCTACCAAGCAACAACTAGGTTACATGTTCCTCTGAGACTCCTTTTCTCCATCTGACCTTCATAATGGAGTCACCCTACAATGATAGTAGTAGTAATGGGAGGGGATTCTCATGCCATTCATATCTGTCAGATAGGCAATATTTTAATCTACCGTGACCCTATTTAATATTTTTTTAATCATGGCACTATTAAGATTCAAGTATATAATAGAATTTTGATGTGTGACCCACTTTAGCCATTCAAATTCAACAATGATATCGCTAAAATTATATCCCTAATGACACTCACTAGTAGCGTAAAATAAACTCAGTGTGAAATAACATTTCATGCAAAGGCTCAAATACAAAACACTACATAAAAGGCAAGTTTGTTAAAAACACATTTGTCCAAGTTCAAGCAAGCCCAGCACATAAAATTGAGACAACAAAATAATTTATGAAAACTTAGCCCACAATATTCAGGTCTGGATACATTTTTTGCTCAAATAACAAATTATATTGTGATACAATGCTGTGGTATCTCACAGTTTTGTTTTAAAATAACTTTAAGCTGCAGAGTGCAAGGTGAAATGCAAAAAGGTTTTAAAATCTTTTAAGCCTACATATAATATATGCAAGCACTCAGTTATCTAAAATCCCTCAATAGTGCAAAACCAAATTTAGCCCGGAACTGGAGAAGCAGGATTAGTATTGCGGGGAAGCATGGCTTAACATTCTTGCATACTGTCCGTTGACATAAGGAGCTAAAGATATATTGGCCCATGACAAATTGGACACTGAATTCTGCAATTCAAGTTACGAAGAACACTACTGCAAAACCTCTGTTCCAACCACAGCCAAATGTGAAAGTTGTTTAAATTACATTCTGCTGGCAGTTTAAGCAAATGCTATATTGCACCATATTCCACTCAAGAGCAACACTTGAGAGAGTACCTGAGCTCTTGATTCAAAAGAGCTTCCATCATGAGGCAGAGCTGATGCTGAGCAGCTTGAAGGAAGCTGCAACACTGGGGCAAACCAACTCAGAGTAGTATGCTCTCTGATACGATGTCACACCTATGGAGAAGAGACAACATAACTGCATTCAGGCAATGTAGATTCATGCAACAAATATATTTGTCCACTGTTTTTGTCCATATTTGTCTATAGATGAAGACTTCAGGTGTCTCATTGCTAAAAGGTAAACATTTTGTAGAACCTCAAAGATACGTCACTGGAAGTGCTAAATTAATTCTTATAAGAAGGTTATGGTGTTTTTGCTGTCTAGGCCAGTGGCTCTTTTGACCCTCTATCAATTGCATATTTATTCTCTAACTGCTACTTTTTCTTTAAAAACTAACACTAGCTTTCTTTTTTCTATTCTATCTACTTTTTTGTCTTAAAAAAAAGAAACACTAGGTTTCTTTTTTTCCATATTCTATCAACTTGTTTTCTTAAAAAAAAGAAAATAAAACTTGCTATGTGTACTGCATTAGGCTAACTGAGACTTGTCATATCGCTTGCATGTTGTTGCTCTTTTGTTGGTTTTGATTGCTTCTATTGTCCTCTTTTGTAAGTCGCTTTGGATAAAAGCGTCTGCTAAATAACTATGTAAATGTAAATTAAGAATACAATATTTAGCCTAGTATTTGTCCCATGTTTCAGACTGGTAAATTGTTCATTTTATGCATTTAAAAAATGATAACATTCATGAAAATATTCATTAATTTAAGTGTTTGATTTTTAGAACACTGTTTTTTTTATTATTTTAAATATTTTTTTTTAATAATAATAAGCCTTTTACATTTGCTGTGCTTTTCAAAACAAGAATTTTGTTGAAATGGTTATCTGTAACATTACACTTGCATACAGTAGTAAAGTGGAGGGAAGAGCACTTATCTGCTCAGCAGGACAAACTGCCTTTTGTCTCAAATGTGAAAGGTAAACTGGGTGCCCTGGACACACAATATCAATAAGCACGCTTGGTGTTCTGACATAAATGAGTAACACTGGATTGTCTAGTCTATTATGTCCAATAGTAAAAGCTTAATCGTTGATCTTATAATAAAACAATGTTTAAGATCGATATGGTTAGGCAGAGTGGACGAATAAAATGCTTGAACACTGCAGATGAGCCATCACGCGCATGTGGGTGACATTTGTTTGCACAACATAGCAATATTTTGTCTACAGTTGTCTCGGCTGTTATTGACGAGGATGACAATAACACAACGTCAAAAACTCAGGTTCTCTAACAGCACGGCCTTCGGTTCGTCACCAGTAGCTCCAACACTGACTGCTTGGTTCATAATGGCAACGCGTAGATCCTCTGACCCTGAACCGCGGGCAGCTAAAAAAATTTACCTCGTGGATTTGAGGCCTACTTGGAGGCCTCGCTGCAACTGTTTTCACTTGTGTTTCCATAACATATAACACGATATAGACTGACATTACAGTGTTGCCTAATAATATTTTAGACATTCTGAGATTTTCTATCAACAATGAATATCACACTTTATTTAAATAAACCGTAATTCCATTGATTGATGGCTCCCTGCTTGTAGTAGTTCCCTCAGCTCGCTGGCTAACTGCAAAGTGAACTGTCGCTCTGGTCACCTTTTGAGACGTCTATGATTGTTTGTTTTTTATATCCTAACCTATTTGTTGAGCTTAACTGGTTATCCACAATATATTTTTCTCTAAAATATAATTTCACGGTTTGACTTGTGGTTTATGCTCTGAAACCATGAAAACGGGTCACTGTAGACGGTGGGTTAGCAAGTTAGCAGCAAAAGGACTAACTAGGTAGCTGAATGGCTAACTGGTTAAAATCTGTAGTGCATGTAGGTTCTCATTGGGTATGTTCTGTGTGCCAAAACAAACGCATAGCAAGTGTAAAGTACTCACTTCATATACTTCTCCAGTTCGGTTAAGCACTCCATCTTGTAGGACAATGATGGCAACCTCTTTCACTTGATTTTTTCCGAAACATCCAGCAGAACACAGACGTCAAATCTACACGGGGCAACAAACTGCTCTCGAAAACACAATTCGCCTGGTGCTAGATAGCATACAGCTAGATCCAAATTCTTGCATTTAATGCTCGGTCCACGGTGGTCAAATAAATACTCATTAGACGACTCCTCTGTACAGATTTATCAGTACGAAACAGGCTGTGGAAGGCACTATCCTTTTTGTTTCTTGGTGTAGTAGGGCAGCTTCAGATGATCTGGTGGAGTCGATATGCGATGCACCGGTTGCGGCGGCTCCTCCTCCCTCTGCGAGCCACAGCTCATGCCGTGAAGAAGGAGGTCGATGCCCTGCTGTCCAGAGGGACTGATGACGATCCGACCGTTTTGGGCTCTTTGTTAAGCTACGAAATCTTCCATAACAAGATCACGCGGAATAAAGCTGTTTAATGGCAAATGTAATGTACGACGGAGGCAGCTAAAGGCTATTTTGTAACGCATTTGGTCAGACAACATGGAAACCGGATGGCCCTTCAATGGTGTGGGACCCATGTGGGTTAACTGGACATGTGAAATTCGGAGGAATTCGGAAAACGGGCAGTTTGTGTATGGCAAGCCGTTATAACATTTGTTCCTAAAACTAAGTAGAATCTATTTTAATGTTACTAGTCCTAGTAGTAAGTAATCCAATTGTGACTAGTATCCATTCATGTTACTGGAAACTATCTATGAGATATTTATTACTTTGTTATTCGTCACTTTGCCAATACTGATAAGTGACTGTTTAGTTTAGATCGTAACAAACTGCAAATTTTTGTCATTTTTGAATTAATTGTTGCTGATACTTGTTTCACTTTACTAGGAACTATTTTTAGGTACTGTTAGTACTTATCTCTTTGTAACTCTTCCAGTAGTTTTGAATATCTGTTTCATATGGACTAGTAGTAGAGGAATATTAGTTTCTAATGAATGCAGTTGTTGAACAGTTGTTGAAAAGCTGTATTACTTATTACTAGTAATTTAAAAATAAGTGCTAATAACACAAATACTAAAAACAATAAAATAAAAATAATACTAGTTAATTTTAAGAAATAAAGTTAAACAGCTTGTGGTTTGGAGATAGAAATGTGTATCATGACCTGTTGTAAGCTTTGGATGACTTTTATCTGAATAATAAAAATAATAATAATAAAAATTATTATTATTATTAACAGACATTTCTCAATTTTTTGTATTCAGCAGTATCTTAATGAAAGATAGATTTAATTTATATACTGATATGTGTTTAGTTTAATGAAAAGCCTTTTCAGTAAATTCTGTATTAACTGTTAAACCTTGCAAGGTTTTTCATTGTTCATATATGAAGTATTTTAAAAGACATTACAAGTCAATAAGTTGTCAAATGCTTTGCGTAGTGATGCCACAGATACCACTGATGTATAGGTAATTTTTAACTAAATGTCTAATTGCATGATAGCAGTTGTGTTTGATGTTTTCCGGGGTAGACAATGCAGTCAATTTGTTTAGTTACTAATCATATACTTGAAGGCAGGTATTCTAACTAGAATGACTAACAGACATCTCAAGCCACAGGTATTGTCATTGGCTTTTCTAATAAAATCATGTCTTAATTTAATGATCTGCACTTTGTCTCTTCTGTGGTCTATTCATTTCATAACATGGTTAACTTGCAACAGTGTTGAGAGTGAGCCTATAGAAAAAAACCCAAAACAATTATTTACTTAGCAACTTTATTGACAATTTCAGTTGAATTAGGGCTGTTAAAAAGATTAAAATATAAAAAAAAAAATTGCATGGTTATTTTGTAATCACATTTGTTGTTTGGTGTTGATGCACAAGTACTTGAGCCTTTCTGATTATGGTATGATGTGTCAGTTATTGCTCATCTTTATCTCACTGTTCAGTCGATAGGTCCTGGCTGTCAGCTTCATGAGGAAATTTGTGATGAGTTTCCAGTGGGAAACATCCTGACAGTTCCAGGTGGTGCCCTGTAGTGGACAGGGCCCTCTATAAAACTATTAACACCCGCTGAGCACAGCTGCACCTCTTTCTCTCTTCAAAAGATGATGAATTATTTGATGAATTATTTGTAGTTTTACATTTTCTCACTTCTACAGGTCTGATACTGTGTTGCTATCTTCAAATAGCCTTGTCTGTCTAAACATATTTTGTTTCGAGTTCACAGTGAGAACACTTTTAAATTCACTACAGGTCCCACCTGATGACAGACCTGTATGTTTGGATACAATTAGGGCATTTACTGTATTTTCTTTCTTCTTATGTAATTTATTTCTAAACTTTTATTTGTAAATGTAGTACCTCAGTACTCTGCTCAGTATAATTATTAGGCAGGGTTGGCAGCTAGCCATGGTAACCAGGACAACTCCTTTATCATGTCTAAAGCCCCTCAGAGGTTAAAATGAGGACATCATTGTGTTCAATGGACCACTGAATCAGTAACCCTTTGTATCTCAGTTTACAGGGATCTGCTCACAGGACTGTTCTGAAATCAGGTTGTTTGTAAATAGCTAGATAACATGTGTCATTTGGTTGTTACTATCCCAACCGTGAAACAAGTATCTAAACAGGGCCATAACCATGAAGTCCACTACAATAATGTGATTTAGTAAAACTGTTCCCTGATATTTGATATTCTTGATGCTGCTGTACTGAACTCCGGTATGTAGCGTTCTGTTTGTTAGGATAACAGAAAGTTTTACAATTTACATTTCAGGCTGGTCTGTACAGTCTGTGTCATTAATATAAAATAAAAAATCAACTATTCTCTGTAGAATTATTTTGAAAATTATTTGAACATTTGAAAAACTGTTGACAGGCAAAACAGTGGTAAATCTGAAAGGTATCAGATTTGAAAGGTAAATTTATTCTATGAAATACAGGCCTATGATTACTGTGTATACATGTTTAGTTGCCCATATTCTAATTGAAGATATGTTATAATTAGCAACACTATGAATTCAAATTGAATGATTTCACTCAGTTAGCATTATATTAAATTAACACTAGCAACAAGGTGCCACTTGGGGCTTTTCTGATCTATCAGATTAAATAAAAAAGGTTCGATAAATGTCTTGAGATTACATTTTGTGGTTTCATGGTTAAGACAGGAAGTTATAACTGTATATTTGCAAATAGTTAGAATTGTTTACAATAATTTGTAGTTTTTACTGTTCGTCTTTCTTTTTTTCCCTCAAATCCTTTAAAGTCCCATAAATAAATAAATGAATAAATATACTAGTTACTAAGTAGTAATTGTCTACTAAGCAGGCCCTCTTATGGAATCTGTATAAATATACATGACACTAAAAAGAGAATTTCCATTGACATCAAAGCAGATTTTAAATATATAATATTTAAAATATAGTAATAATATAGTAAAACATATAGCTAATAATATAGACAAAAATCACTAGCTTGTGCAACTGTCCAGAGATTTGAATGAAAGAAAGAAAGGAATCTCAATAAAAGGCTAAAATTGTTGGGGGGGAAAAGAGAAATATTGGCCTAAGTAGTTTGGTGTAATGTTTCTTTGTTATTTATTTAAAAAATAAATAAAAAAATGTGACAAGAAAACCAAATTAGAGATATGTGTCAAGGTCAATACCTCATTTAAAATACCACACATTTTGACCTTCAGTTTTGTTCAGGTCACATGAAGTATATTTGAGCAATTTTACTTGATGGTTACACCGCGTGACAGACATATTACATCAAGATATTTGAATTGTGTAGTGTATTTTGTAATCATTTTATGCCTATTTTTAATTGTATACTTTATTCATAGGAAACAGTTCAAGACTGGTCAGACACACTTTCGAGTGTCATTTGAGTTTCAGCGTTCAGCGCCTCCAGGTTTCCGTAGTTCTACAAATGGCGGTGGAGGAGATGCGGATGCTCTAGTTTCTTGCGACTCGTCCTTGCTTCAGATATCACAACAGCGAAATTGTTGCTTAGTCACTGTGGGAATCGGATAGACGACACCGCAGAGCGCGATTTAATTTCGCAGTCTTTTATATTTGGAAAGGATTTATATCTCCTTTGTTTTGTGTAAGTTTGATCAATACTGTGCGCGTCACATTCTGGGCCTCTCAGGTTTAGCATTACCGATAGTACCGAAGACAGCTGCACTCTTTGTTTTCACTACGGATTCAGCTATTGCGGAATTGATGGTGGTTTTAAAGTCGCGTACCGTATGTTCATTGTGTATCAGCGTATAGTGCGCTGGTTAAAACTTCTGGGTTGTTGGTTTGGCTAAATTTGACGATGCTCGTGAATGTAACTTCGCTGTTTGATTTGGCGCAGTTTTGCTATAGAAAGCAGATAGCTTGTGGTTCACCACAAATAGCAAGTACGCGAGGTTCTACAGAGGTGTATATGTCGAAAATAAGTTTGTAATATTTGTCACTGTTGTGATTAAACTGCTTGAAATAAAAAGTGATATGTGCAGCACGGTTTATGTTTTGACTTGATGAGAAAGCGGAAGACATGTAGTTTCTGTGCGGAAACCAGAGCTCATTCGTGCATTGGTTACAAAAAAAGTGCAGCAAAATGGGATATTTCGTTGTAAAGTCGATGGAAGACACCTTGCTTTTACATAAGTGTTGTGCAACTGAAAATAACGTCATTTAATGTTCCTAGTGGATGGTCTCTCTGGCATTGGGACTTGACAGTCGAATTTAATTTTTCAAGACTTTTTAGATTTGTTTTCTTTAAAACTTGGTCTTAAATTTCTACAAGAGGAGTTTATATAAAATAGTTATTTATTTCATTCTAGTCAGTTCGGATGTAAATGTGGTGGTGTCAGCTTTGTGTGTGTTAATTTGCAGCAAAATGGAAAGTTTGCTCGAGGGTAAACTGCATTTCTGAGTCTCATTGTTTGCGTTTAAAGCAGTGGTTCCCACCCTTTTTACTCCAAGGCCTCACGTTGTCCAAGATATTTCTTTTAGTACTTATGCTTGTATTGACTTAACCATGATTAAACAATTAATTCATTTTAATGAATCAATTTTGTTTATTTTAGAAGTCCCAGCTCGTGTTCCTTTGCAGGCCTTGTTCCCTGCTCTCATTCCTCATTCTTTCCTATCTATCCTTCACTGTGCTATCTAAAAAAGGCTAGAACTTAGAAATTATAAAATTTAAATAATAATAGATCCTTTTGCAACACTGAGTTTGCTGAGGCCCCCTTCTTGAGAACCACTGATTTAAAAGCATTTATAGTTCAGATTTTGCACTAAAGTGAGGTGGAATTGTGTGTTCAGTGTATTGAACTGTTTTATTTGGTTTGATGGCTGTGCAGTTTGTAAGGGGCTGTTAAGCTTAATGTTAAGGGCCTTGTTTTAAATAGTTAATGAGTTGATCTACTCCATTGTCTGCTGTTGTTAAGTTTCTGTTGGAAACTGTGGATATTATAAAACTATAATGAACAGTTTAAATGTACAAAGTATTTTACAGTTAATGAGCTGCAATATGTGACTTTCAGCTGTATGGATGATGGTAGCGATCTCTGTAAATTCTTGAAACTGCATAATAAGTTTTAATTGTGAATGGAGTTCATATTACTTGCACATTTGCATGCAGAAACTGAAAGAATGATGTTGAAGGTTGTAAAACTAGTCTTTCCTGTTAACCCGAATCTTGTGGAACAAAGTTGTTTTTCTGGATCGGAAGACGTTATTTGCTGCAGACTGGCTGTTATTGTTGTTAGCTGCTTTTTTGTTTTTTGGCTGTGAGAGGTCTGTTTCACTTAACTTTGCAGTTTAACCTTGGTTTGAAAATGAAAGGGATCTCTTTTGAATATTGTGATATGGAGGAAGTAGTTGAGTCGGCGATAACGCTATTATATGTGCCCCTTTTGTCTGCAGGTCCTGTTGTGTGTGCTCCATCATGGCTGTGGTCATCCGATTACAGGGACTCAGAATCACAGCTGGTTCTGAGGACATTCGCAATTTCTTCACTGGGCTCAGAATCCCTGATGGTGGGGTTCATATAGTTGGTGGGGAGCTTGAGGAAGCTTTTATAATATTTGCATCTGATGAAGATGCGAGACGAGCGATGACACGCTCGGGGGGCTGCATTAAGGGCTCTCCCGTCAACTTGCTCCTGAGTAGCAAGTCAGAAATGCAGAGTGTTCTCGAGGAAAGCACTAGAAGGTCTGAGTTAAAAAGCAGGGTCATGTACAAGGAGGTTGTCAAAAGTCCTTCTGCAGAACGAGGTCCTCTGCCTTTCAATAAAGACCTGAGAGCAGACATACGAAGGCCGGATCATCAAGAGATGAGGAACAGGCCTTCTCTATCTTCATTCAGTGAGACACGACACCAGAGAGAAGGAAGCGCGTCAGAGAGAGATGAGGTTTATCTGAAATTGACAGGGATGCCATTCTCTGCGACAAAGGACAACGTCTACGACTTTTTCAGTGGGTTACAGATTGACGACATTATGTTTTTGAGAAACCCCAGAGGACAGTTCAACGGCCATAGTATTGTGCGCTTTGCTACCAAACAGGATGCGGTCGAAGGTCTGAAGAGGGATCGACAATACATGGGACCGCGTTATATCCAAATAACGAGATGCTCCGAGGAGCAGTGGCTGGCAGAAGGAGGTCTCGTTAAACCGGACAGTCGGAAAAGAGCGTCCTTGGAGCGAACGAGATCTCGATCTCCCATTTCCTACAAGTCAAGATCACGATCGCCCTCTCATGAAGAATACTGCGTCATGTTTGAGAACTTGCCTTACGTGGTTGAAAAGAGAAATTTGAGGGTGTTACTTCAGCCGGTTTCTTTGAAAGATGATCAGATTATTATCTTTGCCCAAAAAAAGGATGATAGGACCAGATCGGCGGTTGTGGTGTTTAGAAATCTCACAGACTATTGTGCTGGCTTGGCTCATAATAAGGAGATGTTGATGAACAGGGTAGTGTACGTGTCACCCATCTCCAAGGAGAAAATGGTCACCTTGTTGGAATCGTCTGTTGACTCGAGAGACGAGGGAAAAGGGTCGAGACGCTCAGCGGAAGCGCCCCAGTCTCAACGAAACAATCCTGACTCGCAGTTGAGGTGTCTCTACGTACGCAATCTCCCGTTTGACGTTCGTAAGGTGGAGATCATGGACTTCTTTCATGGATTTCCGCTCTCAGAGGATAGGGTTGTCTTATTGCGGGACGAAAGAGGAGCTGGGCTCGGTGAGGCTTTGGTGATCTTCCAGTCTGAGAAGGAGGCCATGACGGCACAGTCCCTAAATGGACAGGGATTTCTTGGATCCGAAGTCATGCTTAAGTGCATAACGATGGACCAGATGCAGAAGTTTGGCGTCAATGACCAGTTGATGGATAGCCCGCAAGAAAAGAATTTTCAGAGAGCCGAAGTTTTCAATGATGGTCCTCGTTTTTTGAACACCCAGATGCCCCGAGATGATTGTGAGATGCAGCCTAATTTGCACCAGGGTTATGGAGGTCATGGTCGCTTTGAGCCTAATTTTGGCCGCAATGATGCATATGGGCTGGGACCCGATGGTAATGGACGTCAGGGTTACGGAACACCCGACCAACAACTTGACGGTCCGACTTGTCTTAAATTGGTCAATCTACCCTCTCAGATAAGAATCGATGAGATTTATGACTTCTTCTATGGATACAGAGTGATTCCTGGTTCTGCCTCATTGCTGTATGATAGAAATGGAGCTCCCAAACGTTCAGCAACGGTAGCTTTCGAAACCCACAGAGAGGCGCTCACTGCTCTTCAAGAATTAAATGGACGACCAATTGGCACCAGGAAAATTCAGATTTTGTTTGTGTAGATATGCTTTTGGACTATTTATTTCCTTTTTTAAAGTTGTATGTGCTTTTTCACTGATTTAACAAGTGAAGACTTGTTTTTTTTTTGGCTTGCTTTTCATAAATCTGAAATACTGCTTTAATTTAGATTCAAACTTTATATCTTGACTGTTCGAAAATAATGCATTTGTATGCATGTCAGTAACAGTATCTAGACACAGTATTATTTGTGCTGTTGAATGTTTTTCCCCTCAGAGTAATGACTACAATTTGAGATTTCACTGAATACGTCACCAATATATTTAGTTTTCAGATAAAATCAGATCTAATAGAATCTTCTTAACATTGTGAAATTGTAAATTTCTTTCTACAACCAGATAAACTGTCAGTTAATGTTTAATGCTATTAAAGGCAACAGCTTGTTCTTCTGATTTATTTCTGACAGTGTTTTTTTTCCTTCTTGCAGTGGCTCACAGTTTTCTTGCCCAGTTGATGCGGTTTCATTTGCAATCCAATATTGATATTTTGTGATGTATTTTCAACAAGTCTGTCTTAATAGTTTTATATATATATATATATACATACATACACACACCATAATAACAATGCATTAAAAATCCACAATGAATATCCAGGGCTGTTTATAGCATTAAGCAACAAGACAACGATGATCTAACTTAAGTAACTGAATGGAGCTTTTATGACTTGCATGTTACATCATTTTTATGTAGATTTTTATGTAGTTTATTGCTTATTCCATATTGTCAACCACAGCATGTTTGCAAACAATGTAGATAGTTTATCAGCGTTCAGGTTTTTTTCTTTTTGCTTAACAGACTGTTCTGCAATGTGCTCAGCTCATTGTCATGGGATCATTTTCCAGGTGATGTAAACCACGGTATTTAACAACAGTCAGTCAAATACGCTCGTGCCCACTACAGCTTTAACAATCACGTGATCGACTGAGAAAGAAGCGGCCACTAGAGGTCACTGCAGTACAATGGTTCCAGTAAAAAAAAAAAAAAAAATATTGCTTTGGTAGATGTGTAGGCCTGATACTTAAAAACGATAGGGAGAAGGTAATACAAATTATATAGATGGTGAGTATTGTAATTTTGAAGAAGTAACTGAGGAGCTTGGCACCCCATGCTTTCATATAATACAAAATTATATAATACATCAAATAAAATGGTTGCCAAGAGCAGGGTGCAGCCAAAAAAGGGATAATTTATGGGTGTCAATCTGCGATATTCAATAATTTCATGCAAAGAACATGCTAGTATGCGTTTTTTGTTTTTTAGAAATGTGATTTACTATCATCAGGTAATGACAGAAGGGTGGCAGGACACTTTTGGGTTAGAATGGCCCAAATAAACCCATCAAATAAACCCAAAGCAAAGGTCTGAGTGAGAAGATGTTCACAGCTGGTTAGAAAGAGGCAACAATAACCCTTTGTTTATCAAATCTAGTTAGAAAATTTTGATCAGCAAGTTGGTAGTCAAAACCTTGAACTTAAAGCTAAAAAAAAACTAGCACACAGTTAAATCAATTTCGTGCCTTTGTTATGAACAACACACCATTCTCATCAGATTTCACAAATTCACAAGGTGAAGAATCAGGTAATTTCAGTAAAGAAACAGGAGAGTTTAACTACCCGCAGCTATAAAGAACATTTCATTGTTTAGTGAATGCTGAAAACTTTTAATATATGGAGCACGAGGTAAGATAGACTCATCCCATCAGTGGATACAGAGCATTTTATGCATATATCATAATGATAATTTTGGTTGGATCTCGGGAAAAAAAAGAATTACAAATAAACATTTTCCCCAAATACTAGCAAACAATTAAAGACGTGGATATGTATATTTTAAATATTTTGTGTGTATGTAAGACTGTGTGAGTTCATCCACAGAATGAACGCACAGAAGAGAGTCACGAGCTCAGACGGAATGAATGTGTTTGGGAATGACGGAGACGGACAGCGCGGTGACTGAGGCTGGACGCTTTGTCAGTGAGAACTTGTAAGTTGCAACTGTATTATAATTACGCGTTTATTTTGGACTAATTGTGTTGCGACATTCTTCTGAGTTAAATTTTTGTCTGTCGTGAAGATGTTATGTGGTAAAAACAAGATTATCAAGGGAAAAGTTCGCAGTCATCGTGGCTAGCTGCTAGCACCGTTGATGCCGATTGAGTCAGATGATAAAGTTCACGCCACTTTTATTTCCAACATTTTACACGTTTTTAACATTGTTATGTGCCGTTCTTTGTTTTTGCAGTTAAACAGTACGTGTTTGATGGTTTTCACAAAGTACATTTACCTGATTCATTCATCGTGTGAAATATTCAAACTGAACTGAGATTGATGTGCATTTGTTGACCATCTGCCTTAGTTATAATGCATTGTACAGTTTATTTTTTGATGTTAGTGTAAAACAGTACCATTTTGTACACCATCCAATTCAACTGTGATAACAGGCCCAGAAACACCAGTTGCTGAGCTATAAATAACCAATATTTACTTAAACTAAAATATGGCCTCTTGAAAAATTGATGTTAATATAATCCACCAATGCATGTAATCAAAATGACTAATGTTAACAGATATACCTGACTTGAACAGAGTATCTTGATGTTCTGATATTAGGCCATAGCAACATGGTTTATGTGTTTGTTTTTTTCCACTTTTACTCAGAATGAGTAAATGTTGGGGGAGGGAACTCTGACTTTTGAATGATTTAAGCAAATATTCTAAATTTTCATACAAATTTTATGTCTTTTAGACATAATAATAATAATAATTTAATTTAGAGTAATTTAATTAGAAAATAAAAATGTGTTTCTGATTCTATAGAGGATCGCGTCCTTCCATACAGAGCCAGATATTGCCCCGTTACCTGTCAAAAAAATTTAAATAGGTGAAAATGTAAAAGAAAACGCATACGTTTATTACTTCATGAATGTTGGCCACACATTCAAAAATATGCTAAAATGTTTGTCCTTAAACAGAAAAATGGATGTGTCAAAGAGGATCGTCAGAAATCTGGAACCAGCAAGACCACTGCGCCGTCTGAACATAAATCAAGGTACAAAACATGAAAGTTCACACTGGTTTTGATCTTTAAAAATGCTAATTAAAATATTTCGGTTGATGCCAGCTTGATTATGTTTTTCTGTGTGTGTTGGTGTGTTTATGTGCTTCTCAATTATAGTGCCTCAAAGCTATGCTGAAATTAAGCCAGTAAGACCAGTTTTAATATTTTCATGCTTTGGAATTTAATGCTGATGATGCTGGCCTCATTTTTTACTTGTCGTTTTCTTCTGAGAGAGTGTCTTTTTTTGTTTAGTAACTCTTTTTGTGAACAGGACAACATTATTAAAGTGGAGCATTTCTATGAAATCCTGCATCTTCAGAGCACCAGTGCCCAACCACAGAAGAAAGGCAAGTGTCTGTTTCAGTATAAATGCCTTAAAAGTATCAGGGAGATAATTATACCTGGAATTAGAAGGAAAAACAATTCACTGATCATGTAAAGTAGATATAATAATACTATTTGTTGTTGTTTTTTAAACTGTAGCCGAAAGAATTTGCTACACTCGGGACTTTCTCATCAAGTTGGCAAGTTGTCCAATGGCTAAGAAGAAACCTGAGTTTTTACCAGAACATCCAATCGTTTTGGAGAATGGAGTGAGTTATCTACAGATTTGATTGGATTTTTATTTCACTCTGATTTTTTGAAGCACTTTTTGAAGATGGTTTCTATAGGTGTGTGATGATGAACATGCATCGCACAACTTTTCCAATTATCATCTTTTCACCCAATCTAGAGAACCAATGATGTGCCTGAATACTTCATCAACAACAATGAGGACTTGTAAGTGTATTCATCAAACTGATATCACAACAAATGCAAGAGCTTGAGTTGACATTATTATTTTATTTTACATATTAATGTATTTGCCAATGGATGATTAACAGTTTATCTGTTTATACTTCTTTTTATAGGGCTGCCTAATGTGGGGAATTTCTTGGTCTCTTTTTTTTTTTTTTTTTTTTTTTAAATTGCCCTAAAACTGCACTGCATGGGGACCAAGTGGAAAGGATCACAAGTTAAATTGATAACTTTCATGGTTATGAAGGGTACAAAAACATTTCATCTTAAGCTTTTCAATGAAAAGAGAAGTTTTGTAAAGCCAAACATTAATACAGCTAAAAAATTCTAAAAACTAACACAGGTGCTGCAATGCTTGTTCCTAACCAGTCCACAGTACAGAGAGTTAAATGATACTGACAGCACTGATGCCTTGATCCTTGCAAAAGATACCACATCCTGATTTGTCTTGGTAAACTTGTTGTCCTTCCTTGACCATTCACTTTAATTTTACCTTATCAAACATTTGTGATATCAAACTCAGGCTTTTTATCCTTGCCTAATGTTGGTTGTGTTACTACGCTACACTAAAACAGTTGTGCTGGATTCATGGTCTGTGGTGCTAAAATTCAATTTTTGTGGATATTTGGACTTGAAGTGTTTAAGACTGAAGTGCACCTTAAATTATAGACTGACACCTAGCCTAGCAAGTTCATATGCCTGAGTTACACTTTAGCGAATCAGATTGGGAATGTTTTCACTTTGCTTAACTGTATTAACACTGGACATTATGGAGAGAATGAGGCTGGCCAGCAAAACACTCATTATCATTTGACAATTATTGAGCCTGTGGATGGGTTATAATAAGCTTTTTTTAAAGGTACAGTAAGCTATTTTCACTTTTTGCAAGTGTCGCACTTGAAAATAGATCTCTTTGTTTATGCATACGTCTTAAATTTATTTCGTTCATTGCTGTGAAGTGGATTGGAGCACCAAATAAGTGTTTGTTACAGTACTGTAGCTTTTTCAGTATTATAATATCTTATTAAAGGTTATTAGAAAAAAAAAATGTTAAAATAATCAACCACTCTGGATCTTATGCAAGGATTTTTTTTATTTTTTTTTATTTCCCCTGATTTGCACATCTGGGCAGAGGCAATATTTGCTTTTTGTATTACACTGTAATTTGTCAACTCATTGTCTCATCTTGAAATTTGATTTCTTCCACTGAATACACTCAGTAAAGAAACACTTCTTTTACATGCTGCACTGCTTAATTGTTTTATTGATTTTCTCACAAAAAAAAAAAAAAAAAAAAAAAAATCTCCATATGACAAATGAATTGCCCCCTTGAATAACCCTTCCAATAACTGGAGATCAGTCTTTCACAGTGCTGTGGTGGAGGAATTTTGTAAGGTCAGCCACTTCTGGGATGGTTTGTTGCTGTGCCAAGTTTTTGCATTTGGAGATAAAGGCTCTTTGGAGTCCAAGAACCTTTGAAATAGCTTTGTAACCCTTCTAGACAGATGTGTTTCAATCACCCCTTCCTCTGTATTTCATTCACCTTTGGCCTAATGTGTTACTGGGTAAGACCTTTTAATCAAATTAATGCTGTTGAAAAAGTTGTATTTAAGTGTTGATTTAATTGACCAGGACTGGTAGCAATCAGGCCTAGTTGTGTCTGGTCCAGCTGAACCCAATTATGCATGCAGTTACATTTTCACAGAGGAGCAGTTGGTATTAATAAACTTTTTTGCTTTGATATACCGTATAACATTATCATCTAAAAAATCTATTTTGGGTTTACTCAAGTTCCTTTGTTTTAGACTGTGTTCATTTCTGAAACAATTTAGTATGAGAGAGACAAAAACAGAACAAATCAGGATTGGGGCGAACATTTTCCTCAGCACTGTGTATATATTTATATTGCGTGAGATACATAAAAAAAAAAGTTGTTCAAAATGGATAAAACGATATTAATTAAAAATATCAAACGTTGGTGGAACATATCTATAGTTAATGTGAAGAGATTTCAGGGAAATTACTTGTGAATCATCTCCATGTCAAAAAGTGTGTGCATGTGAGACGTCAGTGGTGCTCGCTCAACAGTATCCAGCCTGTAGACATGAAGCCCCGCCCCTATCCTGATCGTTGCTATGAAGGACTTCTCAACTGTCCAATCCGTTGCTCCTATTAGCCCATCCTGCCGCAGGAGGCGGGGCTTGCGGAAAAAAAACACGATGCTCATGAGATACTGTCACGTACACCGGGGGCACAGCCGGATGTTTTACAGCAGCAGCAGCAACTGACCGAAACCCACGGTATTTTATCAAGTAACCTTGCCGGCGGACAGTGCATAGGAGGCGTTACAATCATCCATCTCACGGTAACGAACACTGAGCTTTGTTGAGACTATTCTTTAATGAATACTGTTAAGTCCATTTTATTGTCAGGCAAAGTTGTTTATTCTGCATAGGTTTAGTTGTTAAACAAAACGATTTTTTTACGTTGAAAAGTGATTGATTGTTTGTTGATGTGTCCATCTCAGGAAAAAACTGAAAATGCCGCTGGGTGAAGAGAAGAACGGGGCTTGCGATAGGTACGAATGAAACAATCCTGTCTTATCCTTATTTCCTTATTCTTTATATGTATGTGGACTTTCAGCCTTTCCGTTTCATGTGTCATTCGGTAATTTATGTAAGGATTTTATATTTGTTACTCAACCACTGTATAGCGCGCTGGATAAATGACAGATCCATTCGCTGGACATAAATGTTGTTCCATAAGGAAAAGTTTCATGTTCTATGAGAAGCGATACAAAACGGAAATCATGTTCCTCTCAGCGCCCTTCTCACGACCGCTGTGTTACAGAGTTATTACGTTATATTGTGTGGTTAAAGTGTTACTTTAAACAGTTCCTAACAGTAGGGACAATAATCAGCAGCTGTCCTGTTACATATAACTGATAAACTTATGTTTTCCCTGCATAGGTCCATATATGTGAACAATCCCCATTTAGACTCCTTGACAGATGACATCCTTTACCATTTTAACCTGGGAACATCCACTCACGACTTACCAGCGATGTTTGGAGATGTCAAAGTAAACTTCAGTTCTTTTACATAGTAAAATCTTACTACTTTAGAATTATCCAGGTCTGTCTAACTCACTTGGTTGTACGTTTTGTCTCAGTTTGTGTGTGTAGGAGGAAGTCCATGGAGGATGAAGTCTTTCATTGAATACATTGCAAAGGAACTGGGGCTATCAGAGCCTAATGCTGAATACCCAAATATATGTGCAGGAACCGATCGCTATGCCATGTACAGAGTTGGACCTGTGCTGTCTGTCAGCGTGAGTGAACTCAAATTCATTCACATGTACATTTCCATTCAAAAATTTGGGGAAATTAGGAAATTAATACTTTTATTCAGCAAGGATGCATTATATTGATCAAAGGCGACAGTAAAGGCATTTATAATGTTACAGAAGATTTCTAATTCAAATAAACACTGTTCTTTTGAACTTTTTATTCATCAAAGAATCCTAAAGAAATCTGTTGTGGTCCTAATATTTGTTTACATGTGCATTACATGTTTGGAAAGAAAACTTCAGCTCATACACAGCTTTTTAAGCAAATATTAAATAAATATTCAGATACGTAAATAAACAGACGCATGTTTTTTTTCTGTTCAAATTATGTCGGGTCAACACCACCCCTTTCAAGTCGAAATTTCATTCGGATCAAGCTCAGTCAGATTGATTAAAGCATGAAGATTTTTAGCCCAATAGAGCCATCAATCAATTATAAATATTATTGGGGTGCATGTAAACATAGCTAATGAGATTGTAGTAATAACTGCTGAGAATTCAGCTTTTCCGTCACAGGAATTATTTGCATTTTAAAATATATTTAAATAGAAACCTGTTTACTGTTTTAACCGTATTTTTGATCAAATAAATGTAGCCTTGGTGGGAATAAGACACTTCTATAAGAGACCACTCTCAAACTTTTGAACGGTACTGTAGTTTTTGTATATCGGTGGCCATCAAACACATTATAGTGCCTTTGTATTTTTAAGTGCGTCATTGCGAATAAAGTTTGTCTGAATGTTAACATTTAATTTTTTCTGTGTTCTAGCATGGCATGGGCATCCCATCTATCTCTATAATGTTGCATGAGCTTATCAAGCTCCTGTATCACGCCCGCTGCACAGATGTCACCGTAGTGCGCATTGGAACGTCAGGTGGAATAGGTACACTGCTTTTACCATTGAACTGCTTAATCAAAAGGGTGTTTCCATGCTTTCAAAATCAGCCCAAACCTCACCCTGATGTTGTAAACCATGGGTTTTGTGAATCATTTCCTGAATCGTGAATCGTTTTTTGACTGAGCTGTTTTTTCTGTCTTTCTTTTGTCAGGTTTAAAGCCAGGGACTGTGGTAGTTACCAAACAGTCAGTGGATTCTGT
Organism: Tor tambroides; assembly: GCA_021397915.2. Classification (NCBI taxonomy): domain Eukaryota; kingdom Metazoa; phylum Chordata; class Actinopteri; order Cypriniformes; family Cyprinidae; genus Tor; species Tor tambroides. Next base: position 29,847 of record JAFVLL020042241.1, read on the forward strand.
TTTCCAGCCTCGTCTTGAGCAGATCATCTTGGGTAAACCAGTGGTCAGGAGCACAGAACTCGATGGGGAACTCGCAGAGGAGCTGCTTCAGTGTAGCAAAGACCTTGCCGAGTTTGAGACTGTCATTGGTAACACAATGTGCACCCTTGACTTCTATGAAGGTATGAGTATTTTCAAATTTTATAGAATTGCAGTGTCAGTTTTTTTTTGTACAGTTGGGGTTTGCTGCATTTGAATGCTTTGTCTTGGTACAGGTCAAGCTCGGCTGGATGGAGCCTTTTGCTCGTACAGCGAAGAAGATAAACAGAGCTATCTTGCTGAAGCCTATGCCGCTGGAGTTCGTAACATTGAGATGGAGTCATCTGTGTTTGCGGCCATGTGCAAACTGAGCAATCTTCAAGGTGAGTAACTTTAAATTAATGAGTAATACTTGTGCAAGTTTGTGATATTTCATCGGTAGTTTAGGTTAATACTGAAAGATCTTTTATTGCCATTTGTTTTAGCAGAGTGAGTTTTACCTCTTGTCACACATTAAACCTGCCGATGTTTATTATGGATGGGTTATTTGATAACATTAAAGATTTTTTTTTCTTGTCTCTTCAGCTGCTGTTGTGTGTGTAACACTGCTGGACAGACTGAAGGGAGACCAGCTGACCACCTCTCACGACGTCCTGAGTAGCTACCAGCAGCGACCTCAGGTCTTGGTTGGATATTACATCAAAAAGAAGCTGAATGCCTCTAAGAAAAGCTAGTTAGTTTGAAATCTCCAAGAAAACTTTGGGAACAGCCCCAGGTGAAGGTAGGGAAAAGTATAGTGCAGTTTTTATCAGGACAATGATTACTTGAATTAAACTTATAAGAACTGCTTTCCCATACAGTATATCAAATGTGACCAAGATAACATAAATACCTTTGAATTTTTCTACGGTTTAATACTGCAGTTACTTACATGCTTATGCAACCTCATGCCTTGAATGTAATGCCTTAATTTCCTTGTTTTAAATTGGTAATAGGCACATTATGTTCTAGACGATTTGATTTGTCTTAAATATCAGATATTTAGTACTGTTTTCAAAGGCACTGTATTAAAACTACTCCTGATGAAGTAGTTGTGTAAAAGGGAAAGGTGTTATAAAAAAGAGAGAGAACTAAGTGGTTTTAGCACTAGTTACATTAAAAGGGTCCAGGAGCATTTTCAAAAAACAGTAAACCTCTGTTTGTTGGTCTATGGTTATGTTACAAACAAATTGTTTGTAAAAAAAAATAAAATAAAAATAAAAGTACTGTACAAATGTCTTAATTAAATGTTCATAAATTATTACATAATATTTCTCCTTAAGTTTGCAATGTTTAACATGGAAAGTATTATTTAATTCCTGTAACTGAATGTTTTGTTATACAACATTCTAAAAAATAAAACCCAAAGATGAAATAACTTAATAAATGAAAGTTGTATGAAGTCCAATTTCAGTCTTAAATAAATGCATAAAATACTGTGTAAAAAGTGTTAGTCAACATTAGTATATCAAAAGTCAATATCAAAGTCAATTAAGAACATTAGAATATTAAAATAAGCAGATGTAATAAAGAATATTAAAGGAATAATTCACCCAAAAATGGGAAATTTGCTGAAAATCTACTCAACCTCATGCCATCCAAGATGTAGATGAGTTTTTCTTCATCTGAACTAAATCGGAGAAATGCTCACCAATGGATCCTCTGCAGTGAATGGGTGCCGTCAGAATGAGAGTCCAAACGGCTGATTAAAAACATCACAATAATCCACAAGTTGAATGTAATAAATCTACCATGACGTTTTTTTTTAGCCTCAAACCATTGCTTTCCAGTGAAAACGTCATTTTGTCTGAATCAGGAGAGAAATATGTACAGATCAATCTCTGTTTACGAGTGGTGGGAAAAACAGTTCTAAACAAATATTTTGGTGGACTTTTTTGCGAGAGGACAACAGTACATGGACCTTTTCTACTGGAGTTATGAATTATGGACTGGTATTTTGGCCAGATGCTAATTTTAGGTTAAAATGCCTTAATGATTTATTTGTTTCTTACAAACACAGCTTTTCACCTCACAAGATGTTTTGTGATGGACTGGAGTTGTGTGGATTACTTGTGAATTACTGTGATATTTTTATCAGCTGTTTGGACTCTCATTCTGATGGCACCCATTCACTGCAGAGGATCCATTAGTGATGCAATGCTAGATTTCTCCAAATCTATTCACAATTTAAAAACAAACTCATCTTGAAGGTGAGTACATTTTCATTTTTGGATGAACTATTCCTTTGATGGAAATTTCTGTCTAAGTCTCAGAGCCTTATGAGTTGCTAGAAATTTTTTTTTTTTTTTTTAACAAATGGTGGCTTTGATATTCATGATTGTAATATCAGTTGTTATCATCAAATCATACAATGTCATAATTTTAACATTACATGTTGCTGCAGGACTTCCCAGCTACAAAAAATAAAACATTCCTTAAAATTGTGACACTCAAATAAATAACATGATTTGCAGATTTTGTACAGCATACAAGACAAGTAAATAATCTCATTCCTCCATTTTAGTGTTTACACAAATTGTAATGCTGACTGCATTCACCAGTCTAAACTATTCAAGCCCATCACTCAAATTATTGTAAGATAAAAATCGCTGAAGCACATCTCTCTTAAACCAACAAGTGATCCCAAAATGGCTTGTCCATACAGTGAGTGACAGCCTAATAAAATATAAGAAGTTGATGGTAGCCATTGACTTCCATAGTATTTTTTTCCATTCTATGGATGTCAATGGCTACCATCAAATGTTTGGCTACCAACACTCTTCAAAATATCTTCTTTTTGAAGAAGACCCACACATAGGAACAACTTGAGGGTGAGCAAATGATGACAGAATTTAATTTTTTTTGGTGATCTATCCCTTTAAATCCGCAACTATGTTACCCATTCTGGCATAGTTTATTTTTAATGACAACTCGTCTATTCAATGTTTATTTAAGGTTTAGAAATTTACAAAATCCCACATTATAATTGCATTTGCAACAGGGTTGTAAAAATTGCAACTATTTAGCATATCAAACAGATCATATACAGTTTGACCTCTCGAGGTTGGCCATCAGCATTTTCATCAGATCAAGCACATAATTTCTCTGCTCATTTGATGGAATTGTAAAAAAAAAGAGAATTTTAGGCTCTATTTTATACCCTATTCATAGAAAATTCCAGGTATTGTTTATAAACCAACGCAATCATATACGCCGTAAGTATTTAAATCCACATACGACGCTAAGATTAGATGACACGGCGCTCGATTAGATGCTGGCCAGGTTTTTTTTCCTCCTTCCTTCCACACGTCAGTGAAGTGAAGTGCTGCCGGTGGCCAATCTGCTGTTGCGCGGACTGGATCATAAGTCAGCCGCTCCCATTCTTCACATCCCTCCGCGCTCCTCATTGTGCTCTGCTGACTCAGTGCCTTAAGCATCATCCGCTCTCTACGCCACTGGCACAAACCTCGACCATTGTGGAAATTAATACAGATTCAAGAAGGGACACCATGGCCAAAACAGCTATCGGTACGTACTGCGAATTTTTCACTTGTCATCTTAATCCATTGTTGAATTTGTAAACGTGTTAATGGAGACCGAGTCTGTCTGTGCAAAGCGTTACACCATGTTAAGATGTGCGATGCATACAGAATATATACAATGCTACATTGATACGTTTCTTATGTTATTAATAGCTTATTTGTGCGTACAGTACATTATTTATTAGTAAATACGACTAGGATCTGCGTTATCGTAAGCATTCTATTATGGTAGATTTCGCGGTTTTTCCTATTAATGTAGTTTATAGCCTAAACGAAGTGAATGTCATTCGTATTATGAATTAGAATAAATATCATACGTAAAATTCTCAGTAGTGACATGTATGTATGATGACTGGCGATGGCGCACCTGCTCCTGCTGCCTCACATCATAATGCAGAAAGACCGCACCCAAGAAACACTGCCCAGACAATCTAGCCATAAAACCCCACAAATACCTCCTCACGGAGCATTTCCCTCAGGAACTCATATTTAACCAGAGATTCTTGCTTTATATGTGACTATTAGAGTATGACAGCAGTTTTTTGTTGTGGATGTCATCGTCCTTGTTTTATAGACAGTGCTGGCATCACGAATACCAAGGTGAAACATTTTCATTCACACTCCGTTTTATTTTTAATTAGCCTTTTTATGCATACAGAATCCACCTAATAAGGCTAATGTGAGATGTAACACACAGGCCTAGCTCATTCATCACGTGCATAGTACTGTTTTAATATAACAACATCAATAAAACATTAACTTAGATGTGCTTTGGGTCATTTAAAATGATTAAGTATAGAATTTCTGATCTCTTGTGGTTTTTCCCCACCTTTATTTTGTTGTGGAGTCATGACCAGATGGCATGGGTGGATTTCACTGTTATTTTTTCAGACACTGGGTAACCTGCAAAATGACTGAAGCTCTAAAGTCACCTTTGCGAATCTATAGTGGGCTTGTTTTGTCAGGATTTACTGATCAGTGTAAGGCTCCTGTGCTGTGGGCCTGGTTGTTGATATTGGTAAGAATAGCAGGGGAGTTGCAGGAGGCCAAACGGACGCAGACTGGGAGACCGGCCAGCCCTGCAGCAGTGGGATGCTGCACATGGTGGCCTTTGCAGCACCGGACACACAAGTATTGACACTGTGTGGACACCAGTAGGTGACCCTGGCAGGAAAAGACTCCTGCTTGTGATTCGGACATTGAAAATATGGGATTTGGGTCTCAACTTAGCATATAACTAATTGATGACTATCATATTTACATTATTTTCTTATTTAGTTAGACGTGTCCTAGTCTGCATGGTGTCTGACAGTAATTTTTCAGCTAATGGGCTGTTAGATGTGCTTGTAATCTGTAAAACGCAGGAAATGGGAAGTGTCATTAGTGTGCCTCCTGCATTTTTCATGAGTCTGCAAGCTCCATTTGTTCGAATGTAGAAAAGTCTCTCCATAGACTCCATTTGTGCCAGTTTTTATGCTAATGTGAGTTTTCAGGGATTTGCTTAGCTGTATTCCAGCTGGTTTATTGTGTTATGCATTTAATTTGTTATCCACTGAGAAATAAATGCACTGTAAAAATGATTTTTCAAAGTTGTAAGTAAAAGATTTGGAGTATGTTTTACAAGGAAATAGTATTTCGTTTGGATTTTGTGGGAAATTTACTAGTAAGTTCTGAGTAATAATTGTTTTAACGTAAATTCTACACTAATGTTTTTTTTTCAGTGTATAGTGATAATATTGGGAAATTTCCCACATCTTAATTCCTGATATTTAACTATTTAAATCCACTTTTTTCATTGTTCACCACTGTAATGATGATTATCATTACAGCTAATTTTTGATAGCCTTTCAAAAATTAGCTAATGTTTTTAAAGTAGCAGAGTTGATCAGTCACTCAGTTGAAGCACCACAGAGACAGACACTCATAAACTGAAGTACAGGGTATGTTATAGACCCCAATTGAATCCTCTGAAGAGCTGTAGAGACCGGGCAATATGCTCTGACCTGTAAACTTCAGCACATTTGTGCTAGAGTAGTGGATATGTGTACGACTAACAAGGGGCCAATTATGTGTTGTTCCAGCATACAAGGAGAAGATGAAGGAGCTGTCCATGCTCTCGCTCATTTGCTCCTGCTTCAGCCCACAGACACGCAACAACCTTGTCTGTGAGTTTGAGGGTAAGTGAGAGAACAAATCAGTTTGATTTGAAGCAGTAGAATACTATATATGAAATAAAGGTGCTGTAACTGATATTTTACATAAAAATATAAAAATAATAAATGTTACATAAATATAAATCAATAAAAGAACATATTTAAAATGTTGATTATTTCTTGTTTCAGTGTCTTGATTGATTATGCTCTTAAATTTATGAAAATGTTAATTCTTTAAAACATGAATAATTATTTGGAAGCCTATTTCTGCCACTTAAACAAATTCATGCTTTGGTAAATCATAATCATGACAAAGTCAAAACTGAGATTAAAAAAAAAATTATGATATAAAAAGCTGAAATTATGACAAAGTCAAACAGTTAAATAATAATTCATAATTATGATAAAAAAATTCTGAGAAAGTCAAAATGCTGATATACTAAGTCATAATTATGAGATAAAGTTGCTATTATGACAGTCTAAGTGTCTTTTTTCTAATTCTAAGTCGTCATAATTATAACTTAGCATGTCATCATTTTGACATTTAATGTCAGTTTCAAATTTTTATGACAATAAATACAAGAGCATATTTAAAATGTTGGTCATTTTCTGATCAGAATCTCGGTTAATTATACTCTTAAATTTATGAAAACATTATTAGAAATATGAATTATCTATGGAAGCTCCATGTTTGCCACATAAGAAAAACAATCATGATTTGGTCAACCATAATTATGACATAAAGAGTTAAAATTACACCAAAAAATTGAGATAAAAAATACTATAATGACATAAAAGTCTAATTTATAACATAAGTCAAATTATGACAAACTAAGTCGTATTTGAGATAAATATCTAATTAAGTCAGTAAGATTAAGTCATAATTATGCAATCAAATTGAAATGATGACAAAGTCAAAATAATGATATAAAAAGTCAATTATGACTTATGTCATCAGTGTGTCATCATTTTGACTTCTTTTCTCATAATTATGACTTAGTATCTCATTTTTTATCTCATAATTATGACTTTGATGCCATAATTATAATGTACTAAAGTGTTTTATTAAGTAAGGTCATTTGACATTAGTTGTTGTCTTGTAGATATGGAAGTAAAGCCAATAAATAAAAGGGCCTCAGGCCAGGCCTTTGAGGTGATTCTGAAACCACCCTCACCGGTGTCAGACGTGGCCCACAGCATCACCTCTCTTCCAAAGAAGAGGGATATGTCACTGGACGACATCCAGAAGAAGCTGGAGGCTGCTGAAAACCGCAGGAGGGTCAGTGGAACTGAATGCATTTAAGCTTAATAGCTGTAACCCTGAAGCTTACATTTACATTTACATTTACATTTAGTTATTTAGCAGACGCTTTTATCCAAAGCGACTTACAAAAGAGGACAATAGAAGCAATCAAAATTACAAAAGCTTTATTCAAAGCTTACAATTTTATTAACACAGACAAATGGACGTGAATCAATAAATACTGGTCAACCACATTAGAATCCATTTAACCTTCAGGAACTATATGCCCTTCCATGCCTTAATGTTTGGATCAGGGATGTGCCCGAATAGCGAATCCGTATTCGGAAAGGCACGGAAAACAAATAATGCGTTCTACGGAGCCACAAAAGGGACATGGTTAGCCGCTTGCTAGCAGTAGCCTGTTACATTACAGTACATAAAATTTCACTTACCACATAAACAAAGAGAGGTAAGGAGAGCTGACTGATAGGACGATGTCGAATGATTTGCAGATATTGAGCACCACTAACAAACATCTAATCTTGTGAAATGTGTGGTAAGTACTACCGCTCCGTAGTAGAGTAGGCTACGTGCGAATCTCAAAAGTGAAAGTAAAAAGCAAACACGCATTCATAAGTGATTTCAATGTTCTGCATATTAATAACGGCTCCCTGAAAGCACTGAAATCTATTTTTCTTGTATATATCGTATTTATTTCCTTTACGGTTGCCGTAGTATACATCATTACCTTTCCAAATACGGGATTCGGATTCGGGCACATCCCTATTTGGATGCTTATGCATATAATGACTTTCCTTAACAGTCCCAGGAAGCTCAGGTGCTCAAAATTCTGGCTGAGAAACGTGAGCACGAGAGGGATGTGCTGCTCAAAGCCATGGAGGAGAACAGCAACTTCAGCAAGATGGCAGAGGAAAAGCTCATTCTGAAGATGGAGCAGATCAAGGAAAATCGTGAGGCCTACCTGGCAGCCATGATGGAACGCCTGCATGAGAAGGTCAGCAAAACAGTTAGACTTAAAAAAAAAAATTGAAATATTAATTATGAGTAAATATTGTTTAAATATTGCAAAATGTTGCTATAATCCAATTGTTATTTAACATCTATTAGTTATTTTTATGCATATACATAGAATTCATTTCATATATATATATATATATATATGTGTTTTAAATGTTGTTAATATGTATTTAATTATTAAATGATAATTAATAATGTTTCTAAACAATGTTTAATCATAATCATATATATATATATATATATATATATACATGATTGATTATTTTTTATTATTTAATCATCCAAACATCCAAATTATGATGTATGTGTTACTATGTTGCTACAGGAGCAAAATGCTGCAATATTATTTGTATATATTAAAAATAATTGAAATGAACATTGTGTAATTATGATTAAACACTGTTTAGAAACATATTTTATTGCAAATATTGTTAACTTTTTATAATAATTATTTATTATATCTTTGAGTGTTTCATTTTAAAATTTTCTAACATTTTAAACTTGTACATATATTAGAGCTGTCAAGCAATTAAATTTTTTAATTAAAATGAATCACATGATGTGCAGATTAATCTAATTAATCACATCAATTTTGTCTAAGAAATTAGCTCCCAAAAGATAATTTGTAAGCCACGTTTGAGTAAAAGGAAAAAAGCATTGAATAGACATTACAAAAATAGTAGCTTTAGAAATAAATATTTTGATTCAACATTACATAAATAATGATAAAAAATGGGTATTTTTTTTATTGAATGTGAAATGATAGGCTACTCTAAATATGAAACTAAAAACTGCCAGTAGGTGGGGCAAGTCACTGTCTTAGTGAGTGAGTCATCTAATCATTCCTTCAAACGGCTGATTCATTCAGGAAACAAAGCAAGTGACTGTCTTTATGAATAGGTCACTGATTCATTGGCTCAGTCAATTTGTTCAAAACGTGGATTCATTCAGAAATGAAACACCGCTGTGTGACGCTTGGAAACTATTTCTATTTGCGAAATTGATCAAAACAGACAATACTGACAATATTGTGTCTAAAATTGAACACAAAATGAACTTCTTGTTTATAGAACTATTGTATAAAATCAATATCAAATTTCCAATCGTGCAGATATTCAGGGAAAAAAGCACTCCTGCTCGTGGGATATCAACTAATATGGTATAAATATACGGAGTGTCTATTTACACTAAGTGCAAATAGCCCGCCTTGTTGGCAAATGCTATTTACACTAACTCCGTCCACTAACGTGTGATTGGGTTAGTCAAGAATTAAAAATGACACTCATTTAGCATTTGTTTCAGCGGCGTAGATGGTAAAGCATTTGCATTTTAACGCGATCGACCCGAGTTCGAGCCCGCCTTTTGCCGAACTTTTTTTTTTCTCCCTTTTCAAATCTCATATTGCATCAGAAAGGCATTTATTTTCAATAAAAATGAAGGAAATAATCAAAAAGTTGAAAATAAAAGTATCGGGTAGGGTTAGGGAGGGCTTTATTGTCCCAATAAGGTGGCATACATTTAATGATTTGAATTAAAACCATAATTTACACACAATACGTTATCATTGCGTACAGTTTTATAATGTACTACAATACTGAGGTGCAGATAATTGCCGCTATTTGCAATAAGTAGTATAAATAGCAGAAAACCTTGCTATTTTAACAGTGTAAATAGAATCTATAGCTATTTGCACTTAGTGTAAATAGCATATCGTTAAAAAATACTGCTATTTTCACTGAGTGTAAATAGCATCTATCGCTATTTACACTTAGTGCTAATAGCCTCTGCCATAAATATGTGATGAAACCTATACAGGGGTGTTTTTTGCCCTCAGAATTTTAGGGGCATATGACTGCATTCTAATAGGCAACATCACTGAATGCATCATTAAATGCATTAATAATTGTAACACAATTTTTTCCGAAATTAATCGCACCAAATTAACACGTTAAATTGACATCCGTAATATATACAGTTAGGTATTTATTTTTTTATTATTTATTTATTTATTATGACCCTTTTCCAGTCTTAAATTAATGATCAGAACTCTGATGTATGAAATACTATGTTTTGACTCTATCAGGAGCGACATGCTGCAATTGTCCGCAGGAACAAGGAGCTGAGGGAAGAACTAATAGCGTGAAGTTATCCTCCTCCTCCTCCTCCTCGTACCCTTCATCAGCCAACCCGTCATCCTATCCTGCTCACGCACACTCACTCACACACAACCACTGGTAAAAAAGAGTCAGAACAACTAGTATCACACTCGTATACAGTTTGAACGGTCTTGCTTGATTTCATAGAGTAACGGGAAGACACAAGTATTATTTTGTAAATACATCTTTTTTTATCTCTCTCTCTCTCACTCTCTCTCTCTCTCTCTCTCTCTCTCTCTCTCTCTCTCTCTCTCTATCTTTCTGTCTATCAGATTGAATGATAACAAATCAAATGTATCAAATCTACACGATACATTGTGTTAATTCTTTCATGTCTCTCAGTTGTTTTGGTTCAGGCACGTCTGGTTTGATCATGTGAAAGGTTTTTGATGTTGTGAGTAAGCTGCCCGCTTACGTTTGCAGTGTTAATGATGTGAAGTTTGGTGTAATTGTGAAGAATGCAAAAAGCTTCAGTGCTCAGGCCCCAGATTTACATTTTAAAACACAAACCTACCCAGACTCATAAATATATAGTGCACTTACGTTTATATACAGCATGATGGAGACATTTTCCTGAACAAATAGCTTGAAATATGAGTACCGAAACATATGTTAATAGAGTTTCATTTGTAAAGGAAATCTCTTCTGTATTTTCAGTTCCTTATATAAAATGAAATATCACTCTGTTGAAATGTTACGCACATCTGCATGTCGACATTTGCAAACGTACTCTTTTGTTGGCTGATGTTTGGAAACACTGCACCCTTTCTGGACCCTTTGGACTAGAGTATAGACAGCTTGACATAGCCTGCGTTGTATTGCAAAAGAAAAGGATAAAAAAACAACCAGCCGATTCCTACCCTGTTGCTCGCTATGAGCAAGGTTTTCGTTTTGTTGACCTGCCCCTACATTGATTCAGGCCTTCGGCACTCAAGGCCGATGTTTGTCATCTGTCTCTAGCAGGAGTAGACATCTTCATTAGTGCAGCGGTGTAATTAAGGGAGTCGTATCTCTCCGAATGTTCTGACATCTGTCTGGCTTGATAAAATAGGTAACATCTTTACCAGCTGAATGTATCCTCATATACTCCCAACTACAGCCTTTGACATGTGATTATTTTCTATTTGGTTTGTTTTCATGCGATTGGAGTGAGCGTGTGTAAGTGTGTGTGTCCACGTTAGGTTGACCGAGCATTTGTGTCCTTTCTCTCTGGAAGTGAAGTGATAGGCAGATGCAGAATATGCACTGAATGATTATGATTTTCTTTGGATTTGTTTTTCAAAACACTGTCTCCTCTATAAATATGCTTGAAGTGTCTTCGGCTGCCAAAATTGTCTTTCCCCCCCCTCTCATTTCAGTGTGTGCAAACTTTGGTGAAAATAAAGGTTTGGGGTTCTGTGAATATGGTATACTGTGTATTCTGTTAATGTCATTACAGCACTTCACCAGCAGATGACAGTAACCCTGTTATAACACCTGAGCTAAGCTTATTAACACAATAGGCTTGAGAACATATTGTTTGTAATGTGTTATTATTATAAATTATTTGTTCTTCTTAATTATTTGTTTCATTTAATTATTTGGGTGTTATGGTGATGTAACATTGATTATCTTTTCCCTTCAAACATCAAAAAAAAAAAAAAAAAAAAAAAAAAAAAAAAAAAAATATATATATATATATATATATAAAACAGTTCCAACAAAAATATTCTTGCAATTAATAGACTATTCATTTACAGATGGTGTAAAGCAAAGAAATGAATCCCAAATCACCCACTCAAATCTACTCTTGCCAGTTCACTTCTCAGCAAACTAGAGAGAAGAAATTAAGCCATAAAACAAAGTTCTCAGAAGTTTAAAAATAGAGAGCCGTCTTGTTCTATTATATAGTTTTTTAAAACATTAAAAACATTTTTTTAATTGAATTTATTAATTAATATAAAATAAATTTCTATATAATATAAAAAAGTAATAAAATAAAATAAACTATATAATAAACTACATTTATAAAATATTTAATGGAAACATATGATATAATAATTTTGTTGTCTTATATGATAGATTACCCTAATATAATTTCTATCCCAAATCATTCTTGCAAATAGTTGTTTTTCTTTTCTCATTTTATATATTTATTTTTTATAATAAATATATAAGAATTATTATTATTATTATTATTTTAAATGATAGGCATCATTTAAGAGAGAGAAAAAAATGCACAAAAAACCCTTTTGATCGGAACGTTATTATTTTTTATTTCTTTCTGTCAGATTGTCCGCACTGATTCCAACTGCACCAGCTGTTTCAGCAGCCTGTGAGAAAATATGTGGTAGGCAGTAATTGATTCAGCCCTGCTAGTGCAGCAGAACAAGCAATAAAATAATCAGTCCTCTGCAAGAAGCCTCTTATTGCTCTACATTTTCTTCTTTTTTCTCATACTTCACTCTGCAGATTCTTTAAACTAATTATTGTTCTACTGAGTGCAAATCTTTGAACTCAAAGACCTCTGTGCAATATCGTGTACTCCATTATGGTTTCATTCTGTATTTCCGGTCACATCTTACCACATAATTATTAAAACAAAAAACCTCCACTGGGATCCCCTAAAGTCACTGTGCTATTTGTATGTGCTGCACTACAAATTGTTAGTGAAGGGAGTAAATTAACTCGTCACATAAGCATTAAATCTTATTTGCTGCACATGCTAACACTTTTTTTTAAAAAAAAAAGATAAATTACAATACAAAGACAGCCACATTTGCTTGTAATTAATTATTAAATGGAGTCATCTGGTAGGTCAGAGATTGGACAACAGTGTTTACGTGACTAATTAAGGGGAAGTGATGTCTGTGTTTAATTAATTAATCATTGCCACTGAACTCCATGCCAATGCACCTGCACTCCATGTTGTCTTGGAGACAAATGAATATGCATGAAGGTGTCATGTAATTAAATTAATCAAAATACAATTATAATACCTAAAAATAAGACTCAGAAAAGATTAATTTCATTCAATCAATCAATCAATCAATCAATCAATCAATCAATCAATCAGTAAATAACTTGAAGGAATATTTATATCCATAATATTTAAATAAATAATTATTTATTAATATTTATGGATATTTATTTAAATTACAGAACCTCAGCATTTGCATTAGAACTAGGAGGGGATGTAGGTGGTTTATTATGGTTGAAAAATAATCATACAAAAACACAGAAAAGATCAATTAAATTCTTTAATCATTCATTTTTATGGTAACGTTATACCATAAAATGGCTGAATTAATTGGATTCTAAAATTTGAAAGTAGCTATTTCTCAGATTGATTAGGAATGATGTTCTGACTGAAGATTGTGATGGCAGGAATCTGATGGCAGTGATTTAGACTGAACACCAAATGTGAACATTATTTTTGTTTGACATGTCAGGGAAATCATCTCCAGCTTTGATCCTAAGTGAATAAAAAGAGAAACTGATGGCCCTCATGTCTGACTATTATGCTCTTTAATGTCAGGACTATGAAATGCTGTTGGATATTCCGTGTATTGCAGACTTGCGTTACTATTAATCATCAGCAGATGGCGCCGTTTCTGTTCTGCACTAAACTTGGACCGCGAGAAGGAAAAAAGGTATCCTAATAATACATACATTCAACAGCCCAACTGCTATGGGTTTGTCGTGCATGGATAAATGCTTTACCCTTTTTTTGAATGATTAGGTGCAGATTCAAACAGTAAATTCTGTGTTAATACTCATCAAAAACAAAGATTCAGTTTTGCATTTGATGTCTGTCATCTCAAATCTAGACTGATGGACTTTTGACGCATTAGGTCAGTCCCAATACACTTCAACAAAACTTAAAACTCTTGTTTAAATATGTCAAGTTAAACGTCTTGTTGTTATTATTATTTAATCAACATTTCCACTTTATTTATAAAAAACTTTGTTTTACATGGCTTGACTTTTGACCTAATCTAATATTCAAATATCGATCTATTAAGCCCTTCCCCTTTCAAAATCTTTTAACCAATCAAATTCACAAATATCACAGCAAGTTTACTGATTGGTCAGTGAGCGGAGATTCTTATCCGTGCGCTCTTTAAATCTCCCTCTGTTCTGGACTGAGCCTTTGCAACACTTTATTTACACATTAAACAAAAATCTTGTGTTGTAATTATTCAGTTATTTCTTTGTTTTATTAAATACTGAACATAGAAATAACAATGGTTGAGCAATTCGTTGGTAAATGGAAAATGACTTCAAGTGACAATTTTGATGAATACATGAAGGCTGTAGGTAAGACAGAAATACTATTACTTTATATATACATGCATTCATATATACCTTTTTTCTCCCCCCCACGTACACTTATGTCAGGAGGCAGCTTTTTGTATTTCCAGCTGTATTACACCTGTTGTAATAGCAGTAATTCCATTATCTGTGTTACAAGCAAAGCTTGTAATACTTTTTGTACTTGTACACAGGTGCTGGTTTTGCTTCTAGGCAAATGGCTAACTTAGCAAAACCCAATCTGTCGATTGCTATGGAAGAGCAGGGGTACATCTCTATGAAAGCTGTCACTACCTTCAAGACCCTGGAAATCAAATTCAAATTAGATGAGGAATTTGATGAGACAACAGCAGATGACAGGAAAGTCAGGGTAAGACTTTTCTATGTGTGTGTGTGTAAGTAGTGTATTATTTTTAAGCAATTATGTATCTTTTTCTTTTTTTTCTTCGTTCTCTTCAGACTACTATGAGCCTTGTAGATGGTAAACTTATACAAAAGCAGACCTGGGAGGGGAAGACCACAATAATTGAAAGAGAGATTCAAGACTCCAAAATGATAGCGGTATGTGTACAAGCCATCTGCACTGTATTAAAACAAATGTTTTATTTACCTTCATATTTAAAAATAAATGAATTTTTATTTTATTAAAAAGAATCAGATTTGATTAGGCTTTTCAGTGTTGCATCCATTGTTCAGGATGCTGCAAATCTCTCTCTCTCTCTCTCTTTTCAGAAATGTATCATGGATGATGTGGTCGCTATCAGGACATATGAGAAAGATGCATGATGAAAGATGCACAAACTCTGGGCTTTAAGACCGATTAAAACCTCATTAGATTTTAATATGGTTGAATTTGACTGATTTGATGTGAAATATGAATTGCTTTGTTGCAATATTTTTTGCTTTATAAACATAATAAAAGAATAAAAAAGATAAAATGCGTCTTCACTCATTTGACTGATGAGTTATTGTATATAAACAATTTTTGTTCCAATATATGAATGAAATATGTGAGCAAAGGGCTGGGGAAATGGAAAATAATAACTAGCTGAGTAATATTATTACATAACACAATATAATTTAACATAATTATAATTAGATAATACTATAGCAGACACTTTCATTTGTATTTAGACACATAAAATGCTAATCTGCTAGTGAGTTCAGAGGTCAATGCAGATATCACATTCCCTCCTCAGACTCTCCTTAGTTTTTTCAAAGGCAGCCAATGCAACTTTGCAGCTCTAGAATAAATATAATATACAACTGCCATTAAACTGCAATTAGTAAGGTATGTGCGGCCTGCAGAACGCCCCATACTGTTTCCCATGCAAAATGATTTCTGTTAATCTGTGACATAAAATTGAAACAGCCTAAATTTCACCTCAAATGGCTGGCATGGCAAGACGCTTGACATCCAATCGCAACCGTAAAAAGATATCATCCGAGCAGCATTCATCAGCAGCTCCTGGTGCCCGGTGAACATGTGATGTATTAATCCTCAGCAGTCCAGTTCACAATGGTTTCCTGAGTCTAATAACCTCAATACCCCCAGGATTAGCACTACTTTAGCAGCTGGAGTGGCTGACCATGCGCAAACTTCTGCTTCTAAAATATACATTCCTCTTTTGTGATCCTAATCTGAGTATAATGCAATTTATATTAAAGCATGTGGTGTGAAAGAGGATTTTGATTTCTTTGTAAGGATTAATATGCATTCAGCAGGATCAAAAATTTAACTAAATAATGATTTAGGAGAAGCAGCAAGAATTGTATATTGATATGCTTTTAATTAGGTTTCTGGAAACCAGTATTTTATTATTATTATTATTATTATTATTACATTGCATAAAAACCTACAAAATAGCAGTGTTATATCAAATGATGCAAGCTTTATAGGGTCATGATATTGTTTTATTATTGGCTTTATATTATTTAATAATAATAATAATAATAATAATAATAATTTCTTTGGAATTCAAAAAATGCTGTATTTCTTTATGGCTCCAGTCAGCGTTATACCAAATGATGCAAGCTTTATGGAGTCATGATATTGTTTTTTATTGGCTTTATATTATTTAATAATAATAATAATAATAATAATTATTATTATTCCTTTGCAATTCCAAAAATGCTGTATTTCTTTATGGCTCCAGTCAGTGTTATATCAAATGCAAGCTTTATAGGGTCATGAGACAGATTTAAGTCTGAGAAAGTGAAGCCTTGAATTTTCTCTGTGGCATTTTCTCTCAATGGTCCATTGTTTCCTAGACTTTACTTGTAAGGGACACCATTTTAAGAATGTCCTTAAATTTCAATGAGCTTAAAATTTCAGGGAGTTTGATAATATTACATTGCAGCAGGAAGCTGGGAGCACACTGTTTGATTTAATTTAGTCTATAAGTTTCAGAGTTATTAAGAGTCAGCTGTCAGTGGAATAGATGTAAATAGTTTCCCATTAAAACTATATTTCAAACTCCTTAAAACTTAAACAGGGCTCATAGACTAATGCTGAATGTATCAGAAGCAAATTATTTTATTTCATTTTATTTATTTATTTTTTCAAATTATTTATTATTTTTTAAAAATGTATATTTTACTGTACTGAACATGTGAATCTGTGACATTAGGTAATGTTGGACACCTAAGATCTGATGTGTACACAGTCAACTTCATCTGACAGTGAAAAGAAAGTCCAAAATTTCTCCATTCACCTAACATCTGTCTGTAAAATGCAATCAAACGAATTTGAATCCATTTATAAAACTTATATGGATGTTTAGTATGTTTTCAACGGCTATTTTAAGCAGTTAGTTCTCAAAATCAAGACAATATTAACTGCATTTGATGTATTTTCAGTTTGAAACATGTTTTCAACGTTAAGTATGAGGACTAAGTTTTTTCTTACAACACTGCCATCTGGTGTTTAATTTCAGCATTACCATGTTCTCAATCTAATCTCTTTTGCATTAGGTTTAAAGTTTAATTAAGTTACGCAAATAATGTAGAGTTATGCACACAGTTAAACAGTTTTTTTGTCTTTTACTTCGAAACAGAACGATTAATCTATGTAGTGTTTAACCTTAATGTTTTATCTCTGTTGAATTAGTTGAATTTCGTCATAATTTTGGTCTGAGGGCCAGAATGTTTCAGTGATGTTATACTTTCCATTTGGGGTGAAGATGAGATGAAAAACGTCTAAATAACATTTAAGACTTGATGCGACACTGACATTTATTAAAATAGTCCATAAAGGATTAAAGATGAAAGGACTTTTAAATCATTAACTTTTATGTAGCCTAACTTTTAATCATTTTTATGGCACCTATAGACATGAAAGGAGGCCCTTTAAAGCAAATCCATATTACAATTACCCATTCATTGCTAAGGGAACAATAAAAGAAACTTTTTAGATTTTATTAAAAATAAAATAAAAAAATGGTAGGCCTGTGAGTTCAAAGTGAGTTTGATGAGTTTGTTTCTTAATTACCACCAGCATAGCCAAACGTATAAACGGAATTTAATTAAATAACCATTTAATATTACAGTGATTTTAACTGTTCCAACATGATTAGTTAATTTAATAAAATAACATAGGGCAGCCGGACAAACTAAGTAGCCTAACCCTGGAGTGCTACTGTACTCCAGTGGAAGTCATTTACTGACATTTATTTATCTAATTTACCATTTAATTACTTTTTTTTAATATACAACGCAAAAGAAATGTGTGTACTTAAAGATTGTTTTCCTTAATGCTAACCATTTCCGCCAGCATGGTATAGTTACTAAAGTTATTGTCTTTTCATTAAAACTACTAACTTGTCATATAATGTCATAAATTATTTTAGCAACTGGTGTCCTAAAAATAAACAATTAAAATAGATTAAAATATGTGTAATCATAAATTAAATTAATAAACAGTAAACTTGGAACATATTTCGTTTTTTAGTAACACGTCTGAGTGGATGTTGTGAGTGGAAAAGTACCTTAAGTTCCGAAAAGTCATGCTAAAAATAAGACCACCTTTCCTTTACGTATGTTTTTCGGCGCTCGGCACTTTTCTAACGTGAGCGCAATGGATGGGCCTTTTATTTTGAAATACTGAATTTCAGCGAAGGCAACGGCGTGATTGAGGAAGGCTTCACGGCGGCCGAGGACCGTTCACAAC
>JAFVLL020042242.1:5922-18701 GCA_021397915.2 Tor tambroides
ACACACACACATACATATATATATGTATGTATTTTGGGTTTATTTGATATTTTTTGTTTATTTTTGAATTTAGCATGAAAGTGCAAACTTTGTAGCATCAAATATGACCTGTGACCTACATTTGATCACATTGATATTAATTATTTTTGGTCTGTACAACCGACAGTCTCCAGTAAGATCAGGACCTTAGAAGCGCTTAACGAATACTTAGACTGGTATTAAAGTTGGTCATTTGTGTTCTGCGAGTGTCTCTGATCTTGCCTCATCCTCTCCTCTCCTCACCCCTCCTTTTCTCTTCTCAATCCCCACCTGACTGCTGTTTGCATTGATTGACCAGATGAGGGCTTGATTGAGATGGGCCTGTTTGATAGGGCTGGTAATGGAAGTGTGGGAATGATTCTCAGTGGGATTGAGAAAGAGAGAGGGTTAGGAAACAACTCGCACACCATGCCAACACAGGAGACAACATCGTAATGAGCCGCGCAGCGATAAGAGCCGAACACTCGGCCTGTCAAACTCAGCTGATGTTCACATGAGGGACCAATCACGTCTTGGTGTCTGAATTCATTTATGCTGAATTTGCTTATTGCGTGGGCACCGTTGGTGTCGATTGATGATTCTATGGTGGAACATTCCCGCTGTCAGGCCCAGCAACGGCAGACACATCGTTCGTGTCTCTCAGACATGTTTCTTCTGGATTTCCCATCTGTTTTTTGCTCTCTATGTGGATGGTCCAGCCTTGGTATCGATTAGAGCGGTGCGAGCTGCTTTGTTTTCTTTCAGCTGGGTCTTTAGGTTCTATAGATTTGTCTCAGATTTCTCTCCCCATGCGAGCGCAGGCCTCTGTGGTTCACTCAGACTGGGCCTTCTCGGCTCCAGGTCAGATAATTGATTTTGTCCACCTTTGAACGCAGTATTGCTGAATTGCATTTCTTCATTTGTCAGGCCCGTGAGGGGTGAGCTGCTTGATGGTCACATGGTTTACTCATTTTAAGTCAGTTTGTATGTTTGCACTAGCTTCAGTTTATATCTTCACCTGCTCTGAGTCTATGGGTGATCATTTTTGTTCTGTATGGTCAAATCTTGTCTGTTTTTCAGTTAAAGCCAGTGCTGAAATGTGGAAAGCATGAATGGTGATACTGTCAATATAGGATAAAACACAATTTTTTGATGATGAAATACTTTATTTTGTCTATGTAATCACAGTGGCTGCTTGGGATATCATGAACATAGTGAATATAACGTCCAGCGGTCCAAAGTTTGACAAAATTGCAGAATTCAGACCAGAATTTGAACTGTAGAGCATTGCTCTAGCAACGCCAAGTTCACGTTCAATTCCCAAGGAATACATGAACTGAAATACCTTGAATGCAGTCTAAGTCACCTTGGATAAAAGTGTCTCCCAAATGCATAGAATTAAAATTGTAAATATGCATTAATCATTAACAAGGATGTCAGAAGATTTTAGGTACCGACATAATCAGACAATATTGTTAAAAATCTTGAAATGGCCAGTTCTCAACGGTTCGATTAAAAATGTGTTGTTTGTTTAACTGTAGGATACATTATTGTATACAATGAAACATCACGTTATATGTAGTTTTATTGTACAAAACTGTCAAATTCATGGTTTTTGCAAATAAAACCTACAAACGACAAAATAATTTGAAGTAAAAAAAAAAAAAAAAAGTTAAAAAGGTTAAAAAGTAAAAGGACATTCACAGAAGTGCCTGCTTTGGCAAAACACATATGATTATATTTTATTGAAATAATTCTGTTTCTTCTTATGTTTGGTATCAGTAATGTACATTAGGTTGTTTTTGTTACATTTCTTGTTATTTAGTTAATGTTTATTGCATTATTTTGTGTAGTTCACATATTTTACGTGCATTTTATCATGTGGTTTTTCTAGATTACTATTTGTATTATTATGGTGGTTATCAGTATATTTTAAGGTACAACAGATTTTGGTTCTTCAGGTAGATTACTGTATGTATGTAGTGTATATTAACATCATATAACTTAATGAAACATACAGATATAAGTTGTAAAATATACAGTCATTTTGTAATACCTAAAATGTTGTCAACATTTTTAAGGTGAATTTCTGGCAACCATGGCTGTTGTTTTTCTACTGTAAATTTACCTGAGATTTTTTACGGTATGGCACTTAAATTAAGTTCAGTTTTTATTGTGATTACGCCAATGTTTCTGGCACTGCTTTTTGTACGTTTTTGTATGTCAGACTACACTCTTGTGCTGCTGTACAGTTTTAAATCACATATTGTAAAGAGGTCATCCTTCCCACCAATGTCTCGCACTGTTTGGTGATGCAGGTCCATGAAGAGTTATCCCGAGGTGACGTGTCAACATGCTGTAAGACCTGGTGCTGTAGTACATGTGGGTGCTTGTAATGTTAGTTAATTACACTTTCAGGTCAAGCTCCTCTCATACTGCTACATCCCTGAACTCCATGTCTTCAGACCTCTCCATGCAGGGGGTTCCTGAAATGCCCTATGAAGTGGTCAAGATCTCATGCCAACTCAATAGTGTTCTCTGCTCAATCTGAAGCATGTAGTCCAAATGTCTCACATAATATCAAATATTCATCCTGTAAAGAAATGAGCTATTTTATAGAATTTCCTCTCCATTTTGGCCTTGACAACCAACAGTGGTGTTGGTCTAAAAGAACCACCTGCCAATTCCACATCTCGTCGTCGTCTTCTCCATCCACCGTCTCTGTTCTACCCTATTCTTTTCTTCTTCTTTTTGGTGATGTATTCCAGTCAGTATTTTCTGGCCTAGCTCAGCGGATGCACTTAATAAAATGACAGACGTAATTTGCTTTTGTCACCGGGTCTTGCCGACGGCCCGCCGCCTCAAAAATACAGTATTAGAGGGGAGAGAATGTGTGTGTCGAGTCTAATTCTTTTCTCTAGTTTCCAGAGAGATGCTTTTTCCATTAAGCTGAAGGAAGCAGCCCTGGCAGCCCCATTTACAGCTGCCCAGCTCCGCCCCTGCTATAAGCAGCTTCCACATCACCCTGCAGAAACAAGAAATTAACATCAGCATGACACTTTTTCATTAGCCTGTCCCTCACTTTTATTAGAATTATGCTACACCCCGATCTTTCCACCCCTCCGGCTTCCTTGCTGCTTGCACCCCCTCTCCTTTTCCCGCGGTCTCATTTTTGCACGCGTGTCAGAGAAAGCCTTACCTTGATCATATGTTGAGAATTGCACCAGGACGTCGTGATTGAAGCCTGTTAAAACCGGCGTAATTGACGTAAAATATGACATATTGTCGCAGGTGGAGACGAATCTTACGGCACGTGGCCCAGGCTGGCAGTATGTTTGATTAATGGAGAAGTGTCTCCTTCTCCCTCTCTCTTTCTCTATCTAACACACACACACACACACACACACACACACACACACATACACGGCTGATTTTATGAAAAATGAATTCCGCAACGCCATGTCGTCCCGACAAGCGAGCAGGCCGCAGACGGAAAGCAGCTATTAGCTAGAATCATTATCAATAGTGATATTTTCAAACTCCATTACGGCAATCAGGCTGCAAATTTATTCAGTGCGTTTAGTTCATTTGGCCATAATTGATAAATAATCAAAATTTATCAATGTACTCGCTTCATGCTACTAACAATCAAGCAAAAGTGGCCCATTTGCCACCTGACTTGGTCCAAATTAGGGACTAAATTGATGATCAATTAATCCTAGTAGGGGCAGTACAGTGTCTTTGTGAGTGTGTGCGAAGGAGACGGATGCAGTTAAAAGACAGATTAGCGTAGCGATCAGGAAGTAGCTGATGCAGTTTAGCACCGCGGCTAGCGAGCATGCTGCTTTTCTGAGATTGACAGTAGATATCATTAAGGAAGAGATACATACTAGAGAATTGGGAAGGATGTGTTAACAGTAGGTTACAGTAGAATATATAGGTGTTTGATTATGGGTTGAAATTTTGTGGGGAATCTTACAGAAGTGTGTTTTATCATTTCAAGTTAGTAGTATTCAAAAGTTTGGGGTCATTAAGATTTGATCAAAAATACTGTAAAAACAGTACTATTGTAAAATATTATTCAATAACTGTTTTCATTTTGAACATACTTTAAAATGTAATGAATTTTCAGCATCATTACTCCAGTCTTCAGTGTCACATGATCCTTCAGAAATCATTCTAATATGCTGATTTGCTGCTCAAGAAACATTTCTTATTATTTTCAATGTTTAAAACAGCTGTGCTGCTTAATATTTTTGCAGAAACAATTTTTTTTCCAAGGATGAATAGAAAATTCAAAAGAACAGCGCTTATATTAAATAGAAACATTATAAGTGTCTTTACTGTCACTTTTGATCAATTTAATGCAACCTTGTTTAATAAAAGTATTAATTTCTTTAAAAAAAAAAGATTCTTACTGACCCCAAACTGTTAAACAGTGTTTTTAATTTCCACAATATTGTCTACATCTTAGTTGTCATCTTTGTTGTATTATGTATATATCAACCTTACTAAACCATACTTGCATTGTTTTTGTGTGTAAGAAGCAATAAAAAAGAAAGATTAGTAATGTGAAACTTTAAGTCATTTGAAGTTTGCTCTTAAAAGTAGTTTATTTGTCGTTTGATACATCTGCAAGTTAGCTAGTTGTTTGACTTCATGGCGTAAATTCTTGACAGCATTGGTTGGACAAATAAGTATTGAATTTTTTTGAGTAAAACTCACCTCTCACTATCCATTCTCATTCTTGTTTCTCTCTCTCTCTCAGTTTGGCCAAAGAGGAGGTGTTGTACATAAAGGAGGCAAAGCAGCAGGAAGAGAAGATTGAGCGTCTCAAGGCAGAGGCAGGAGACGAGTATTTAATCAAGAAACAGGTAAGAAGAATAAACTACCTGAAACAACACCTGCCCTGTTGAGAAACCTGATGAGACTCACTCGTTTAAAAGACCATAAATAGTACTAAGTTTTGTGATCCAGAACTGATGAAAAATGCAGCTGTAGACAGCTCCATTCAGGGACCTGTTTGTTTATTTTGAATTAAAATATATGCATGTTTATGACAGACAGCACAGTTCATTGTGCATCATATGAGTTTGGACTAACGTTTTAGTGTTTTAAGGCACCTTATATAAACTCATGATGGTAAATATTCCAATGAAGACAATATAACATTTATTTAGAGCTTATTATGATACAGTTACCAAAAAGTCCATTTTAGTCACATTTAGCATTTGGCAAGAGTTAATTTTGGACCCTGGATATAGAACATTCTCAGACTGTAAAGAGAGTAAGTCATCAGTGTTAATATCTAAAGGCTACACTGCCAGTACCACTTGGTTGTTCTGCTGTGTAAAAGGAATTGCTTTGGTAACGGTGAAAGAGACAGAGCTGATTCAGTATGGCAGCGCTGTGGGTGAAATCAGGGCGAGTTTTAATGAGTTTTAATGTGCTGATGCAAAATTAATGACGTTATGTAACTTTAGAGGAGTTTTGTAATTAACAACACATGCTGCTAATTTAGAGGTTCTCAAGGAGTAGTGGCCATGTTCTCTCTCTCTCTCTCTCTCTCTCTCTTCATTCTCTTCTTCACCTTCTATCTTTAGTGAATGCATATACAGCTCTGTTTTAAAGGACTAGTTTATGCAAAATTTACAATTCTGTCATCTTCATATCTGATGATAGTCGTACACATTAGATATTGAGGGTGGGACGAATAACTTACAAACTCTCTCAACAAGGAGTTTAGCGTTTTCCAGTGAGCTCCTTCAAATACTTAATGAAGTAATACAGACACATAAAATGCTCTCTGAGAGCAAAAGAGAATTTCAGTGTTTTCTAGCTATGTTTTTATGTGAAATAAAAAAAAAAATTCTGTTTGTTTTGTTATAGTACAGACCCTGTAAAATCTCTTAAACGTGCCTTTAACAGATGGAGGTGTTGCAAGAGTCGAGAATGATGATCCCTGACTGCCATCGTCGTTTAGCCATTGCCCACGCTGACCTGCAACAACTGTTGGTGAGAATATGAAACGCACACACTGTTTCAGGTGTTGACCTACCTAAAAGGTTTGAACTCAGTGAACTCAGAAATAGTTACCCAAAAATGAAAATTTGCTCCATGTACTCATCCTCATGCCATCCAAGATGTAGATGAGTTTGTTTCTTCATCAGAACAGATTTACATCACTTGCTCACCAATGGATCCTCTGCAGTGAATGGGTGCCGTCAGAATGAGAGTCCAAACAGCTGATAAAAACATCACAATAATCCACACCACTCCAGTTCATTAGTCTCATTAAACAAAAAGCTGCGTGCTTGTAATAAACAAATCTATCATTAAAACATTTAAAACGGTCTCTTCTGTCCAAAATATGAGTCCATAATTCATACTAACGCTTCCTCCAGTGGAAAAGTCCATTTCCTGTTGTCCTCCCACATCAAAATCCAGCAGGATATTTGTATAGAACTGTTTTCACATGTAAACAGTGCTTGATCTGTGCATATTTCTCTCCTGATTCAGACAAGATGATTTTTTCACTGGAGTTTAAAGTTAAAAATCCTTTTAATGATAGATTTCTTTCTTACAAACACACAGCTTTTCGCTTCACATGATGTTAATTGATAGACTGGAGTGGTGTGGATTATTTGTGATGTTTTTATCAGCTGTTTGGATTCTCATTCTGACGGCACCCATTCACTGCAGAGGATCCACTGGTGAGCAAGTGATGCTAAATTTCTCCCAATCTGTTCTGCTGAAGAAACAAACTCATCTACATCTTGGATAAGCAGAAAGTGAGTTTGTATCGAAAAATGATTGATAGTCTAAATATTGTACAGGAGGACATTTTTATGTCCAGGCATCTCCCAGGTGTTTGGATCAGTGTTAAGCACAGAACGACATGGCAGGTTTATGTGTGTGAGGAAGATGTCTGTTCCAGGGAGACAGTGTGCCATCCGCTTCCTGTTTGTTGGCGTTTAGAGGAAGTGGACGGTTACAGGGGTCACATTAATTAACAGCGAACGAAGCACAGGTGCATTTCAAAGAGCCCGCTGCGACAGCTCCTGTTTGTGTTTCAGTAAAAATCTTTTCTAGCCCTCTACTGTTTTGTGCCAGAGTAAAACTTACCGCCAGCCGCAGCTCAGTGAGGCTTCACAGACACTCAGTCCTGTGCTGCACTCATTTCAGTTCATTAGTAATGTTGTCACGGCAATGGCCTCCATAGAAACCGTCGCCGATCGATTAGCATTGATATGACCTACTCCTCTCACTGCCTCCATTACATTTTCACACTGTGTTACGTGTGTGAGTGTGTTTGTTTGTCTGAGGTACGTGTGTGTGTGTGATTATCTGACAGGTTCACTGAATGGATTAGCTGTTTTTGGTGATGTAGTTAGTCTCTTTCATTGTGTTACTGTGATCTGATTTACTAACTCCAACTGGATGGAAAACTCCCACTCTGTAGACTTCAGGTTTGAATTTATTTTGTCATTTAATGCAGTTAAAAACCAAGATGGTTGTGTATGTAAGTGTAAATATTTAGTTAAATGTTCCGTTTTTATATTGGCTAAAGTGATGCAGTGCATCTTGAATTTTGAGGTTTGGTTTAATTATATTGATTATAATTCATGATCTTAAAATATATCAGTATTTTGGATAAGAAACAAATGCGTAACAAGTATTGTAGTAATTATGATCACTTCATTAAATTCTCTAACCAATGCTTTGAATTTATTGTAAATGACTAGATTGGTAAGATGCATCATTTTCTTCATTTTATCTGTTCATTATTCATATTTGTTTTCAATTAACCAAATATTACTCATACTCATTAAGACTTCCAGATTGGATAGAGGCAGTGACTTCAAACCATTTTTATTTTCAGGAAACTGAAGAGGAATTGGCTGAAACAGAAGAATACAAGGAGGCCAGAACTGTTTTAGATTCAGTCAAGCTGGAAGGATGATGGACACAAACGAATAAACACCCACAGACGCTAACGTACACACTGACATCCCAAGTGTCCATTCCATTTGTTCTGACTTGTTTAGCCTTTCAGAAGCAATGCGATGTGTTTACTGATTGCTTACGTTTGCATTTCAAGGATTTTTGTATTGATTCATAATTTAATGACACTGTTTTCTTCCTAGCCTTCTGTGATCAAATTTACACAATCATGAAATAAAGTTTCTTTTTATTATTTAAAACCCTTCTGTTTCTTTCATGCACATAGTTATTATTGAATACTGTTGTTTTTTCTTCATATCTTCAGTCCATTATTGTGTTACATTTTTAGATTAGAGCCTCACTTGCTGGAAAGGGAAAAATTGTGACACGTCTTTGATTTCTTGTAAGCATTTCACATTTATTCCTGCTACAGGAAGCTGAATTCATATGTAAAACAGTAGCCTTTGATTTTTAATATAAGATGCCATATGTTTCCCTTCTCATAGGACTGCAGTAATTAATGCAGAATTTGAACCTGGATGTCAGTCACATGGACAGGCTTTGCTTTCCTGCATGCAGAGGGAGACAGGTATAGCGTGAGAAGCTAATATATAATGAGAATATATTTCCAGCTCTCCTGAAAGGACACTGACCTCCGCTGGCCAGATTCTCTCATGCAAGCACGTGCGCACGGCTGCTTTGACCTATTTGCTAGAGTAACAAATGCATATTCTCCCATTTCAACATAATTACATCATTTGAATTCAGGTTGTATTTTGTAGGTTATGAATGACTTTGTCATTTTATATTAGCTATGAATATTAGATAATGGAGGGCCTATTTCTGATCCTCTGGTAGAGATTGCATCAAGCTTTTGTCAGTCTCAGATATTGCAATCAGCGTTGTCAAGGGTAAACAGTGAAATTTCCTTTGCAGTAACTTGGTGCTTTCTTTGATGCATTTGATATGTCATAGTTCAATTCGTTTATAGAGCTATGCGATGTTATATGCAAGGGGCAACTCTTCAATAGGCTGTATGGTATTGTTTTTTTATTTAAAGTGGCCCAAAAACTATTTGGACAATCAAACTTAAACGGGAGTGAATATTGTTGCATTCAATAACAAACGCAAACATAATACAAGGTAATCAAACCAGTAAGTGGCATTTATTTTTTAAGAAAAAAATGGCATAATCACAGTTTTCAAGCGAGACATTTCATAGTTTTATGTTTTAGTAAAATGATAGATATACTGTTTAAATAAGGATAAAAATATTTGGCTGTCAAATTTTAGTGGAACATCTTCATGGTTATTGTGGTTGCTGTGATGGGACACCTGTGATTAATGAATGATCCACTAAGAAATGAAAAAATTCAGCTTTGGAAGTTACTTCTGATAAAATGTATATTTATTTATTTTATTTGTATTATTATTAATTTGTATTTTATTATTACTGTTATTTATTTATTTATTTTTATTTTATTTTTTGCGCGACATTTGTTTTTTGCTGTATGCTATTTTTTTTTTTTTTTGGATCATATGCCCATATGTAAAAATGAAAAAATATTGAAGACACCATTTTGGCTCTCTGAAGAACTTAGGAACCCAAGGAGGTGCCTTATATGTATCTTAGCCTACCATATTTGAAGTGCATAACGCAAATATCTTTTTCTCTAGGCATTTCCCAGTAGCGTTGCACTGTTGTGATTAGGAGTTGTTTATTAAATGTTGTCCTTTTCAGTGGGTGTTTCCTCACTGACAAATAATTGAACGGATTTCTGTCAGGTTCATCCCACAATCGCGTTTCCTCTGAAGTCTATATAGTTCCGCCTAATTCGGTGTGTTTTAAAATGTGTTTCGGTTTTTTTGGGGGGGGGGTTTCTGAAAGCCGAAGGAGTAGATGAATTCGGGTTCCATTTGATTTGGTCTTCATTCTACAGATTTCGATAATTATCGGGTTCACCCCGAAGCCTCATTATAGCGCTAATGAGGCGCCGCCACTCCGTGACACCCAACCGCTCCATCTCGTTAAGGAAATCGCTCTTCAATGCTGATTATTTTATTTGGAGCCATAATTATATTTCTTTCGGATAAATCACGGTCTAATCGAGTCCGTTCGGAGGGCAGCGCCTCTAATTGGAGCATGAGATGCGGCGGCGGGCGCGCGCGACCGGAGGAACCGAGCACCTGATGGATTGGGGGGGTGTTCTTCATCACCACCTCCTCCTTCTCCTCCTCCTCCAGCTAAAACACAACAACTTATTACCTTTAATCCCCCCGACTGTCACCGCATCACCTGCACGAAACAAGAATCTAATTTGTTAAACTGGCATTTCTGCAGATGGACGATCGATTTTCTCTTTAGAATTCTCTAATTGAGTGAATATAGACGCCCCGTGAATCACATTCCGCCGTGGAACTGCATGTGCGGAGAAAGAGGGCGTTATGCTGCACGTATATGGGTGTGGAGCAGGTTTATCTATGTTGTGTGGACCGAATGTCCCCACAAGAACAGTAAGACTTAAAATCACTAATAACTATGTTTTAATGTTAATCAGAAAATGCAGAAAGGTTTGTGTGAGCTAGATCAGTATAACAAGAGAAGTCAGTGAACCAATTAGGAGTAAAATAGCTGAAAATGTACCCATAAAGTGGCTAATTTCTCAGATGGAAAAGTGGTTTAAAAATATTTTCCCTAAAATTAATAATAATAATAATAATTATATTATTATTATTATTATTATTATTATTAAACTGCATTTTATGGCTGAGCAGGCCAAAGTTTATATTTTTGATATTCTAATATAATAATAATTGGAGTCAGTAGGAATATAAATATGCTACATACTATTTTTTTATTTGACTTTGTTATTTTTCAAATCTAACCATACTGGTGAAGAATGTACCCAGAATTAAATAAATCTGACTCTCTCTCTCTCTCTCTCTATATATATAATATTTTGGGGACATCATCAAAGATCAAATGGGAAAAGTTTACAAATGCACGTCATGTAATTTTTCAAAAAGCTGTATTTTAACAGCAGGTGTACTCTATAGTTATTGTAAATATGTTGCTTTAACAATTAACAATTATACAATTAACTAAGAATGCAATTATGCCACAATTTGTAGTCAAAATAGCTGAACAGACGTTGGATAAATCTAGTAGTGCGCATAAAATTTTCGTGCACCACTTTTTAAAGCGAAAAGATGTTTTTGAGGTTTAGGGTGGTTTTATTGTTTAGTTTTATATGGTTGCTTTATTTTATAGTTGTCGGAAGAGTAAATAATTTATGAGATTTTAATGAGTAAATAATGAGATTTTTATAATCTTTAAATATATAGGTCATCATATAATCTATAATAATATAAAATATATTTTTAATTTAAAAATGCTTCCTTTTGCGCAGTTGGTTAAGGCTAGATTAGTCTGCATTTATAATTGGCATTGAATTGACACATAAGTAAACGTGTTTGTGTGCTGGTGGAGAAGGAAAATCGTGTATGTGTGGAAATGTGTCCTGCATGTCAGTGCACCATGTGGGACAGATGTGATGGTGGATAGGAAGGCCATGAGAGGGTGACAGTCAAACAAAAGCCTCGCTGAATATCCCTCCACAATGAGGAGTGAGGGAGCAGAATTTTCTCAGCTCCAGACCGCGTTCAGAATTACATTTGTTTTTCTTGTGATTTTATTAAAAGTCACTCCTCATCTCCAGAGCGCGTGAAAATGTCTACTTTCCACTCAGATGCGCCGCATTAACTTGCAGGGCGCGAGTTTGTTTGTTTGTCTATTTTTATTTATATGCAGTGTAAGATTGATGCGAGCTTGTTATCGCTATGTGGTGGGAGAGAGAGAGATGCAACTCAGCTTTGCTTCTGAATCACCTCCCAAATTACCCTCCTTCTCTCTCTCTCTCTCTTTCTCTCTCTCTCTCTCGTGACACACACAGTATCACTGATGCATAACTTTTGTAATCCCCGCGCGCAAAGGACTTATAAAATACCTTTTATCTTAGAAAATGAGTCAATATTATAAATGTGTTACTACTACTATTATTTTTATAAAGACATTACATATTATGTAAAGTTATAAAAAAATAGTATTATTACGTTATAACTTAAATATTACGAGGTTAGTGCATAAATGTTTAACTTAACACTAATTTATCCATGGAAGCATTTTTTATTGTTATTATAAAGACATAAGTTATAAAAATAATAATATTGCTATTATAAGTTAAATATTACGTGGTTAGTGCATAAACGTGTGTTTCTTTTAACTTCACACTAATTCATACATAGGAAAATTTGCAAAATGTTTTGAACGTCTTTGAATTTTTATAATATGATTTTATAGTTTTTAGTGCATTAAATCAGTGTTTTGAAGAAAAACGTGGAAAAATTACTTTCAATTATTTGGGGGAAATTTTCTGATTCTCTGTTTGGTGGCGTAATTGTTTGGTGAGACAATTACAAATATTATTAGTGGTTATATATTGTATGTATACATTATTAGTTGTGTTTTGTGTGCATGTTGTGTACACCATAATGTAAATATATAATAAATATTATTATTATTATTTGCATTATTAGACGTTTTGTTAATTGCTAAATTACTGAAGTACTGTGCTGGTCGTACTTGTTTTATAGTGTTGATTCTTCGACTTTAGTTGTGATCACCACCTTTTGCTGAAACTCAGAGGACCTAGAGATTTTTTTCTTTTTCATTACTGGTGAGGTCAGGAAACAGTTGTGTATCCCCCTCAAATGCATTTAATAAAATGTTTTGCTTCGCTTCGCGTTTCACAAATAAA
>JAFVLL020042242.1:18801-43943 GCA_021397915.2 Tor tambroides
TTTTTTTTCAATGAAAGCCAATGCTGATATGAGGAAAACATGATGGCTGATACTGTCAATATAGGATAAAATATAATTTTTTGATGCTGAAATACTATCCTATCTGTATAAACACAGAGGCTCCTTGGGATATTGTGTGAACGTGGGGAATATAATGTCCAACTTTTGACACAAAATTGCAGAATTCGAACTGTTGAGCATTATGCTAGAAATGCCAAGTTCAGGTTCAATTCCAAAGGAATACATGAAGTGATATACCTTGAATGCAATGGAAGTCGCCTTGGATAAAAGTGTCTGCCGAATGCTTAAAATTAAACCTTTTAATATGCATTATCCATTAACAATTTTGTCAGACGGTTTCAGGAACTGACATAATCAGGCAATCTTGTTTAAAATCTTGTAATGGCCGATTATCAACAGTTTGATTAAAAACGTTTGTATATTTTTTTAGAGAAAAATGCTGCAGTAAAAATTAGTTAATTGGTAAACTGTAAGATACATTATTGTATACAATGAAACATCACATTATATGTAGTTTTATTGTACAAAACTGTCAAATTCATGGTGTTTGCAAATAAAAACTACAAATGACAAAAAAATTAATAAAGGTTAAAAAGTAAAAGGGCTTTCCCAGAAGCGCCTGCTTTGGCAAAACACATGATTATATTTTATTTAGATAATTTTGTTTCTTCAAGATTTTGGTGCTTCAAGTAGACTACATTACATTAACATTACACAACTTAATGAAATATAAAAAATAAGTTGTAAAACTATACAGTCACTTTTTAATACCTGAAATATTGTCAGCCACAGCTGTTGTTTTTGTACTGTAAATTTTTACTGAGATATTTTTACGGTATGGTACATTAAGTGGCATTCTTATTGTGATTATGCCAGAGTTTTTGGCACTGCTATTTGTACGTTTTTGTATTTCAGACTACACTGTGCTGCTGGACAGTTTTAAATCACATATTGTAAGTGGTCGTCCTTTCCACCAATGATTCCTGTTCTCACACTGTTTGGTGATGCAGGGCCATGAAGAGTTATCCTGAGGTGACGTGACAACATGTTGGAAGACCTGGTGCTGTAGTACATGTGGGTGCTTGTAATGTCAGTTAATTACACTTTCAGGTCAAGCTCCTCTCATACTGCTACATCCCTGAACTCCACGTCTTCAAACGCCTCCAGGGGGTTCCTGAAATGCCCTATGAAGCGGTCAAGATCTCATGCCTACTCAATAGTGTTCTCTGCTCAATCTGAAGCATTTAGTCCAAGTGTCTCACAAAATATCAATATATTCATCCTGTAAAGAAATTAGCTAATTTACAGAATTTTCTCTCCATCTTGGGCTTGACAACCGGACGGAGTGAGTCTAAAAGAACCACCTGCCAATTCCACATCTCGTCATCATCATCTTCTCCATCCACTGTCTCCATTCTACCCTATTCTTTTCTTCTTCTTTTTGGTGATGTATTCCAGTCAGTGTTTTCTGGCCTAGATCAGCGGATGCACTTAATAAAATGACAGACGTAATTTGCTTTTGTCACCGGGTCTCGCCGCTGGCCCGCCGCCTCAAAAATACAGTATTAGAGGGGAGAGAATGTGTGTGTCGAGTCTAATTCTTTTCTCCATTTTCCAGAGAGATGCTTTTTCCATTAAGCTGAAGGAAGCAGCCCTGGCAGCCCCATTTACAGCTGCCCAGCTCCGCCCCTGCTATAAGCAGCTCCCACATCACCCTGCAGAAACAAGAAATTAACATCAGCATGACACTTTTTCATTAGCCTGTCCCTCACTTTTATTAGAATTATGCTACACCCCGATCTTTCCACCCCTCCGGCTTCCTCCCTGCTTGCACCCCCTCTCCTTTTCCCAGAGAAAGCCTTACCTTGAGCATATGTTGAGAATTGCACCAGGGCGTCGTGATTGAAACCTGTTAAAACCAGCGTAATTGACGTAAAATATGACACATTGTCGCAGGTGGAGACGAATCTTACGGCATGCGGCCCGGGCTGGCAGTATGTTTGATTAATGGAGAAGTGTCTCCTGCTCTCTCTCTTTCTCTGTCTAACACACACACACATACACGGCTGATTTTATGAAAAATGAATTCCGCAACGCCATGTCGTCCCGACAAGCGAGCAGGCTGCAGACGGAAAGCGGCTATTAGCTAGAATCATTATCAATAGTGATATTTTCAAACTCCATTACGGCAATCAGGCCGCGAATTTATTCAGTGCGTTTAGTTCATTTGGCCATAATTGATAAATAATCAAAATTTATCAATGTACTCGCTCCGCGTTTTCACTAACAATCAAGCAAAAGTGGCCCATTTGCCACCTGACTTGGTCCAAATTAGGGACTAAATTGATGATCAATTAATCCTAGTAGGGGCAGTACAGTGTCTTTGTGAGTGTGTGCGAGGGAGACGGAGACAGATGCAGTTAAAAGACAGATTAGCGTAGCGATCAGGAAGTAGCTGATGCAGTTTAGTGCCGTGGCTAACAAGCATGCTGCTTTTCTGAGATTGACAGTAGATATCTTTAAGAAAGAGGAAAAAGACAGGAGACTTGGGAAGGGTGTGTCTACAGTAGGATACAGCAGAATATATGTTTGATTAATGTTTTTTTTTTTTGATTAATGCATTTGTTTTGTCTGAGTGTTTTACCTTGTAATGTATAATGTACATTACTTATAATACATTATAATAACTTATAATGTAATTTATTCCGTTACATTTATTACATTATTATTACTCCAGTAGTGTCACATGGTCCTTCAGAAATCATTGTAATATGCTGATTTGCTGCTCAAGAAACATTTCTTATTATTTTCAGCGTTGAAAACAGCTGTGCTGCTTAATATTTGTGCAGAAACTGGTATATGTTTTTTTTCCCAGGATGAATAGAAAATTCAAAAGAACAGAATTTATTTGAAATAGAAACATTTTAAGTGACTTTACTATCAATTTTGATCAATTCAGTGCATCCGGGATTAATAAAAGTATTAATTTCTTCAAAAACAAAATCTTACTGACCCCAAACTGTTAAATGGTACTGTATTTGATTTCCACAATATTGTCTATATCTTAGTTGTCATCTTTGTTGTATTATATCAACCTTACTAAACTATACTTTCATTGTTTTTATTTGTGTAAAATGCAGTAAAAAAAAAAAAAAAAAAAAAGCTTAGTATTGTGAAATGTCAGGACATTTGAAGTTGGTTCTCTGATTTTAGGCCCTTAAAAGAGGTTTATTTGTCTTTTGAGAGATCTGCAAGTAAGCTAGTCGTTTGACTTCGTGGTGGTAAATTCTTGACAGGACAAATAAGTATTGAATTTTTGAGTAAAACTCACTTCTCACTATCTATTCTCATTCTTGTTTCTCTCTCTCAGTTTGGCCAAAGAGGAGGTGTTGTACATAAAGGAGGCAAAGCAGCAGGAAGAGAAGATTGAGCGTCTCAAGGCAGAGGCAGGGGACGAGTATTTAATCAAGAAACAGGTAAGAAGAATAAACTACCTGAAACAACACCTGCCCTGTTGAGAAACCCGATGAGGCTCACTCATTTAATGGACCATTAAAGTATGATTGGGGTCCAGAACTGATGAAAAATACATATATGCATGTTTGTGACAGACAGTACAG
This sequence comes from Tor tambroides, assembly GCA_021397915.2. NCBI lineage: Eukaryota > Metazoa > Chordata > Actinopteri > Cypriniformes > Cyprinidae > Tor > Tor tambroides. The sequence goes on from JAFVLL020042242.1 coordinate 22,443, forward strand.
TTCATGTGTGTCATATAAGATGTACTGGACTAATTTTATTGTTTTGGTGTTGCCAACAACAAAAACATTTTAGGCACCTTATATAAACTCACGATGGTAAGTATTCCACTGAAAACATCATAACATTTATTTAGAGCTTATTTTGATATAGTTACCAAAAGTATACCAGCCAGCTGACCAGCAACGCTAAAGTCAATTTTTGTCACATTTAGCATTTTGCAAGAGTTCATTTTGGACACTGGAATGTAGAGCATTCTCAGACTGTAAAGAGAGTAAGTCATCAGTGTTAATATCTGAACACTACACTGCCAGTGCCACTTGGTTGTTGTGCTGTGTAAAAGGAATTGCTTTGGTAACGGTGAAAGAGACTGATTCAGTATGGCAGCGCTGTGGGTGAAATCAGGGCGAGTTTTAATGAGTTTTAATATGCTGATGCAAAATTAATGACGTTATGTAACTTTAGAGGAGTTTTGTAATTAACAACACATGCTGCTAATTTAGAGGTTCTCAAGGAGTAGTGGCCCATGTGCTCTCTCTCTCTCGTGCTTCATTCTCTTCACCTTCTATCTGGAGTGAATGCATATAAAGCTCTGTTTTAAAGGACTAGTTCACAGAAAATGTACAATTCTGTCATGATTTACTCATCTTCATATCTGATGACAGTTGTAAATGTGTTAGATATTGATTGGTTTAGCGTTTTCTAGTGAGCTCCTTCAAATGCTTAATGAAGTAATTACAGACATATAAAATGCTATCTGAGAATAAGAGAGAAGTTCTGGGTTTTTCTAGATGAGGATTTATGTGAAATCTTCGGTTTGTTTTGTTATAGTACAGAGCCAGTAAAATCTCTTAAACGTGTCTTTAACAGATGGAAAAGGTAAGGAGTCAAGAATGATGACTTTCACTGCCATCGCTGCTTAGCCATTGCCCACGTTGACCTGGAATAATCACAGAGAATATGAAACTTAACACACTTTTTCAGATGTTGACCCACTCAGTGGCACTGTTAAAGAAATAGTTACCCAAAAATGAAAATTTGCTCAAAATGTCCTCACCCTCAGACCATCCAAGATGTAGATGAGTTTGTTTCTTGATCAGAACAGATTTGGAGAAACTACTCTTGCTCACCAGTGGATCGTCTGCAGTGAATGGGTGCCGTCAGAATGAGAGTCCTAACAGCTGATAAAAACATCACAATAATCCACAAGTAATCCACACCACTCCAGTCCATCAATTAATGCCCCATGAAGTGAAAAGCTGCGTGTATGTATTAAACAAATCCATCATGAATACGTTTAAATTTAAAACCATCTCTTCTGTCCAAAATATGAGCCCATAATCCATAATAACGCTTCTTTCAGTGGAAAAGTCCATCCCATGTTATCCTCTCACATCAAAAGCCTCCCAACATATTTGTATAGAACTTTTTTGAACTGTTTTCACTTGTAAATGTTGCTTGATCTGTGCATATTTCTCCTCTGATTTGGACAAGATGATTTTTTTTTTTCACTGGAGTTTGAAGTTAATATCCACGTAATGGTAGATGTTTCTTAAAAACACAGCTTTTTGCTTCACATTGATGGATGGATTGATGGACTGGAGTGGTGTGAATTACTTGTGAATTATTGCGATGTTTTTATCAGCTGTTTGGACTCTCATTCTGACGGCACCCTGAGGATCCATTGGTGAGCAAGTGATGTAATGCTACATTTCTCCAAATCATCTACATCTTGGATAACCAGAAGGTGAGTTTGTATAGTCTGAATATTGTACAGGAGGACATTTTTGTGTCTAGGCATCTCGCAGGTTTTTGGATCAGTGGTAAGCTCAGGACACCTTGACATGGCAGGTTCATGTGTGTGAGAAAGATGTTTGTTCAGGGGAGACCGTGTGCCCTCCGCTTCCTGTTTGTTGCCATATAGAGGAAGTAGACGATTACAGGGGCCACATTAATTAACAGAAAACGAATCTGTGATAGCACAGGTGCATTTCATAGAGCATGCTGCGGCAGCTCCTGTTTGTGTGAGTTTTAATAAAAATGTTTTTTAAACCCTCTACTATTTTGTATCAGAGTAAAACTTACCGCCAGCCGCAGCAGCAGCTCAGTGAGGCTTCACACACACTCAGTCTTGTGCTGCACTCATTTCAGTTCATTAGTAATGTTGTCACGGCAATGGCCTCCATAGAAACCGTCGTCGATCGATTAGCATTGATATGACCTACTCCTCTCACTGCCTCCATTACATTTTCACACTGTGTTACGTGTGTGAGTGTGTTTGTTTGTCTGAGGTGCTTGTGTGTGTGTGATTATCTGACAGGTTCACTGAGTGGATTAGCTGTTTTTGGTGATGTGGTTAGTCTTTCATTGTGTTACTGTGATCTGATTTACTAACTCCAACTGGATGGAAAACTCCCACTCTGTAGACTTCAGCTTTGAATTTATTTTGGCAGTTAAAAACCAAGATGCTTGTGCATATAAGTGTAAATATTTAGTTAAATGTTCCATTTTTATATTGACTAAAATGATGCAGTGCATCTTGAAATCTGAGGTTTGGTTTAATCTAATTCTATTCATAATTCATGATTTAAAAAAAAAACACGCATTGCGATCTTAAAATATATCAGTATTTTGGATAAGTAACAAATGTGTAATAAGTATTGTAGTAATTATGATCAGTTCATTAAATTCTGTAACCAATTCTTGGGTTGTAAGATGCATCCTTTTCTTCATTTTATTTGTTCGTTATTCATATTTAAGAAAATATTACTCGTACTCATTAAGACTCCAGATTGGGTGCAGGCAATGACTTCAAAGCGTTTTTATTTTCAGGAAACGGAAGAGGAACTGGCTGAAGCAGAAGAATACAAGGAGGCCAGAACTGTTTTAGATTCAGTCAAGCTGGAAGGATGATTGACACAAACGAATAAACACCCACAGACGCTAACGTACACACTGACATCCCAAGTGTCCATTCCATTTGTTCTGACTTGTTTAGCGTTTCAGAAGCAATGCGATGTGTTTACTGATTGCTTATGTTTGCATTTCAAAGATTTTTGTATTGATTCATAATTTAATGACACTGTTCTCTTCCTGGCCTTCTGTGATCAAATTTACACGATCATGAAATAAAGTTTCTTTTTCCGAGCCTACTTCAAACGCTTCTGTTTCCTTCATGCATGTAGTTATTATTGAATACTGTTGTTTTTATTCTGCTCTATATCCGTAGTCCATTATAGTATGTTACTTTTTTAGATTAGAGCTTCGCCTGCTGGAAAGGGGAAAACTGACACATTTCTTGTAAGCATTTCACATTTATTCCTGCTGCAGGTATGTGTGACTACACAAAGCTGAATTAATATGTAAAACAGTAGCCTTTATGTTTTGATATAAGATGCCATATGCTTCTCTTCTCCTAGGACCGGAGTAATTAATGCAGAATTTGAACCTGGATGTCAGTCACATGGACAGGCTTTGCTTTCCTGCATGCAGAGTGAGACAGGTATAGCATGAACAGCTAATATATGATGAGAATATATTTCCAGCTCTCCTGAAAGGACACTGACCTCCGCTGGCCAGATTCTCTCATGCAAGCACGTGCGCACGGCTGCAGTTTGCCTGCTTTGACCTATTTGCTGGAGTAACAAATGCATATTCTGCAATTTCAACATAATTGCATCATTTGAATTCAGGGTGTATTTTGTAGGCTACGAATGTCTGTCATTTTATATTAGCAATGAATATTAGATAATGGAGGGCCTATTTCTGATCCTCTGGTAGAGATTGCATCAAGCTTTTCCCAGTCTCTGATATTACAATCAGCGTTGTCAAGGTAAATGGTGAAATCTCATTTGCAACAGCTTACTGCTTTCTTCAATGCATTTGATATCGTTGAGTTTTTTTTTTTTGTTTTTTTTTTAACAGAACTGCAGTATTAAATGCAGGGGGTAGCTCTTCAATAGGCTGTACTGTATGGTTATGTATTGTTTTCTGTTTAAAGTGACCCAAAAACTATTTGGACAATTAAACTTAAACGTGTGTGAATGTTGTTGCATTCAATAACAAAAACATAGCTAAGGTAATCAAACGAAGTGGCATTTATTTTTCAGGGGAAAAAAAGGCATAATTACAGTTTTCAAGCAAGACATTTCATAATTTTATGTTTTATGATAGATATACTGTTTAAATAAAGATACAAATATTTGGAAACTTTGTGGCTGTCAAATTTTAGTGGAACATCTTAATAGTTATTGTGGTTGCTGATTAATGATAAATGATTAATCCACTAAAAAAATTAAAACAATATATATATGTGACTGACATCCAGGTTCAAATATGTTTTATGTATTTATTTATTTATTGCACATGACATTTGTTTTTTTGTTGGAATACTTACATTTATTTTCTGTGTGGTTGATATAATCTTTTGGGATCATAGGCCCGTATGTAAAAATGAGAAGATACCTGAAGCACCATTTTGGCTCTCTGAAGAACTTTATAGGAACCAAGTGCCTTGCCTGTATCTTTCCATATTTGCGGTGTAAATATCTTTTCCCCAGTAGCGTTGCACTTGTGATTAGGAGTTGTTTTAATGTTGTCCTTTTCAATAGGTGTTTCCTCACTGACACAAATAATTGAACGGATTTCTGTCAGGTTCATCCCACAATCGCGTTTCCTCTTAAGTCTATATAGTTCCGCCTAATTCGGTGTGTTTTGAAATGTGTTTCGGGTTTGTTTTTTGTTTTTTTTTGTTTTTTTGAAAGCCGAAGGAGCAGATGAATTCGGGTTCCATTTGGCTTGGTCTTCATTCTACAGATTTCGATAATTATCGGGTTCACCCCGAAGCCTCATTATAGCGCTAATGAGGCGCCGCCACTCCGTGACACCCAACCGCTCCATCTCGTTAAGGAAATCGCTCTTCAATGCTGATTATTTTATTTGGAGCCATAATTATATTTCTTTCGGATAAATCACGGTCTAATCGAGTCCGTTCGGAGGGCAGCGCCTCTAATTGGAGCATGAGATGCGGCGGCGGGCGCGCGCTACCTGAGTCTGCTCGCGCTACAGGAGGAACCTTGCACCTGATGGATGATTGGTGTGGGGGGGGGATTCTTCATCACCCCTTCCTCCTCCTCCTCCTCTAGCTAAAACACAACAACTTATTACCTTTAATCCCCCCGACTGTCACCGCATCACCTGCACGAAACAAGAATCTAATTTGTTAAACTGGCATTTCTGCAGATGGACGATCGATTTTCTCTTTAGAATTCTCTAATTGAGTGAATATAGACGCCTCGTGAATCACATTCCGCCGTGGAACCTCATGTGCTGAAAAAGAGGGCGTTATGCTGCACGTATATGGGTGTGGAGCATGGTTTGTCTATGTTGTGCGTACCGAATGTCCCCACAAGAACAGTAAGACCTAAAATCACTAATAACTATGTTTTAATGAAAATCGGAAAATGCGGAAAGGTTTGTGTGAGCTAGAACAAGAGAAATCAGTGAACCAACAAACGTGTGTATTTGCGTGTCATTAGGAGTAAAATAGCTGAAAATGTATCACGTAAAGTGACTAATTTGCACAAAACCTCGTTTTGTGGACGTTCTCGGAAGGAAAAATGGTACAAAATATTTTTCCTAAAATTAATAATAATAATAATAATAATAATAATAGTTTATAGCTTATAATTGATATTCTATATTATTTATCATATATTTTATATTATTGTTATTTTTATTAAATAAAAAATTTGAGAAATTGGAGTCATTGGGAATATAAATATGCTACATAATATTTTTTTTATCTAACTTTATTATTTTTATTATTTTGGGGACATCCTAAAAGAGGGAAAGATACATGTCATAATTTTTCCAAAATAATAATAATAAAAAAAAATATTTTAAGAGCAGGAGTACTATGTTATTGTAAACATGTTGCTTTAACAATTATACTAACTAAGAATGAGTTTATGCCACATATTGGAGTCAAAATAGCTAAAAATATTTACAGACTTTAGATAAATCTGACAAAACCTTCTTTATCAGTCCCTGAAGGGAAGAGTAGTGCACATAACTTTTTTTCGTGCACCAATGCGAAAAGATAACTTTGAGGTTTAGGGTGGTTTTATTGTTTAGTTTTATATGGTTGTTTTATTTTATAGTAATCAGAAATCATTTAGAAGACCAAATATTTTTTGTAATATATAATATATAGGTCGTCATATATCTATAATAATCTATAATCATATATATAATTTTTTTTGTTTTTTTTTAACATAAAAATGCTTCCTTTTGAGCATAGGGTTAGTGATTATTAGTCTGTATTTATAATTGGCATTAAATTGACACGTAAACGTGTTTGTGTGTTGGTGGAGAAGGAAAATCATGTATGTGTGGAAATGTGTCCTGCATGTCAGTGCGCGTGTGGGACAGATGTGATGGTGGATATGAAGGCCATGAGATGGTGACAGTCAAACAAAAGCCTCGCTGAAAATCCCTCCACAATGAGGAGTGAGGGAGCAGAATTCTCTCAGCTCCAGACCGCGTTCAGAATTACATTTGTTTTTCTTGTGATTTTATTAAAAGTCACTCCTCATCTCCAGAGCGCGTGAAAATGTCTACTTTCCACTCAGATGCGCCGCATTAACTTGCAGGGCGCGAGTTTGTTTGTTTGTCTATTTTTATTTATATGCAGTGTAAGATTGATGCGAGCTTGTTATCGCTATCTGGTGGGAGAGAGAGATGCAACTCAGCTTTGCTTCTGAATCACCTCCCAAATTACCCTCTCTCTCTCTCTCTCTCTCTCGTGACACACACAGTATCACTGATGCATAACTTCTGTAATCCCTGCGCGCAACGGACTTATAAAATACCTTTTATCTTAGAAAACGAGTAAATATTATAAATGTTACTATTATTATTATTATTATCATTATAAAGACATTAATACATTAATGTGATAAAAATAGTATAATTACTGTTAAAACTGATAAATATTACGAGGTTAGTGCATAGTAGGCTGCGTATGTTTTTTTTAACTTCACATAAATTATCCATGGAAGCATTTGTTATTCTAAAGACATTAAATATTATAAATATATATTAAAGTTAAAGTTAAAAATAGTATTACTGTTATAACTGTTAAATATTACGAGGTTAGTGCATAGTGTAGTAAATGTTGTTTAAACTTCACACTAATTTATCCATAGGAACATTTGTTATTATTAAAAAGACATTAAATGTTATAAATATTAAAGTTATAAAAATAGTATTATTACTGTTATAACTGTTACATATTACGAGCTCAGTGCATAGTAGGCCTAGTAAACAGGTTTGTTTTAACTTCACTTATCCATAGGAACATTTGCCAAATGTTTTAAACGTCTTAGAATTTATAATTTGATTTTATAGTTTTTAGTGCATTAAATCAGTTTTTGAGAGAAAACGTGGAAAAATTACTTTGTTATTTTGGGAAAATTCTCTGATTTTGTTTGTTGGCCTAATATAAGTGGTTATATATTACATATTTACATTATTAGTTGTGTTTTGTGTGCATGTTGTGCACACCATAATGTAAATATTTAATAAATATTAGTATTAGTATTATTATTTGCATCATCACACGTTAATTGCTAAATTACAGTACTGTGGAGTAGTGGTACTGCTGGTTTTACTATGTGTTTTGTTTTATAGCTTTTTATTGTGTTGATTCCTGAACTTTAGTTGTGATCACCACCTTTTGCTGCAGCTCAGAGGACCTAGAGATTTTTTTTTTTTTCATTACTGGTGAGGTCAGGAAACAGTTGTGTATCCCCCTCAAATGCATTTAATAAAATGTTTTGCTTCGCTTCGCGTTTCACAAATAAAGCTTGAAATCCCCTTGCTGGCTGCAGGCCGGGCATTGGTGTACAGAAATTCAATCTGTACATTTTGTACGAGGTAAACAGACGGAATGAATTGCATTAGAGCAAGCCAATGTATTTCCAGCCAGCCAGTTTTCAGCCCTTGCTCCGTTCGTGTGCAACAATCTAAAACTTATTTATTAGGGGAAAAAACACTTGATCCGAGGCGCAAAAAATCCTCTTACAGCCGAATAAAGACAAAAGCAAGCAGTAAGACGATATAAGAATTTTAATTGAGGGTCACAGCTTGCACGTTATATTTGTTCGTATTTTATGAAGTGCAGGGCAGCCCTTCATTCATACGTCCCCTGAAAGCATCGTTAGGCGTCTGTCGCACTTTTAGTCCGTTAAATATGACCGTGTGCCTCCAGAAGAGTGATTCACTTCTGTTTGTGCAGCTATAAAAGGATCGAGCTATTGAAAAGTCGTAAAATGAAGCTCGCTATCAATCACGCGGCAACTGTTTCAGAACAAACAATGCAATGATTTCACATGATCGTTATTATAGAGGTAATGCGGTTGATTTTCTTGCTGCGATTTGCGGGAAAAATACAAACGTGAGCAGCGATAAAAGCGTTAGTTCATGCATGTGAATAAAATCCAATCGTACGCATTTAAAAAAAAAAAAAAGGTTCCACTTAGAACCAGAACTTCTCGTTGGAGAAGGTGATTTTAAAGAACTTTTATTTTGTAGAATCTGTAAACGAAAAAGTCTAGAATTCGTTTGGCGTCTCCAAAGAAGCATCTAAACAACTCAAGTTGGAGTTGTTTGAATAGAACAACCGAAGAACCTTTATTTTTAAGCGTGTAGAATAGAATTATTACAACTCCAGCAAGATAAAACAACACAACCGCGTTCGATTTATATTTACGTCTGTGGTATATAGCCGCATCCGCATCCCTATTCCAAAAACCCTCAGTCTATTTCCTGGCCAAAAGCAAAGTGTGAGATGAACACAAACCCGAGATCTTCCATTACGCGCCCGGTGCCTCGTTCGCCTTCTCTGACATTTCGGATATCAAAACGCAGCGCAAGAACAATTGTTTCCAAATTGAATCCGCACTCTCTTCCTTTCCTCATTTTCAGCGAGGCATATACATTTCCCCGGCGAGTCAAGAGTCGCATCTGACCCGGCGTCTGGAAGCGAGCGCTCTTGTTCTTTCCAGCAGATTGGTGGCTTGTCAAAAAAAGAGTCGAAAGTTTCTCGCTCGGACGCGTCCTTTGTGCGCGCTGAAAAGACACCATTCACTCTTGCAAATAAAGGAGTTCTTTAAACCGTCCCACTGACATCTGCTTAGAGTCTGTTTGCGCTGGTTGTCTGATATTTTTCCTCGGCTCCGCGTGTGACAAAAGCTGTTGTGTTAATTGGTGTAAATGCAGGTTCGTTAGATGGGCTGCACTGGCACTCGAGTGTTCTTTGCATGAAATAAATCAAGTTAATTTGGGACAATTGGATGAAAAATCAATGCAACGAATACAATTTGTCAGTGTAGAGTGTTTAAAGTCTAAATGTATCTATTTTGGTGCGAAAGTCCTCGCACTCCCCCCTTGCTTTGGTGGGGGTTTCCCTGTGTCTGCGCGCATCAGCCCTGGAAGCCCATTTCTGACTCTGACTTTCCACCGAATTATGCACCTAATTTGCTCACATATCATTTACTCCAAGTTCCTCCCGCCGTGACAGTCGGGCCTAAACACTACTAAATCAGCCCTAATTTATACTGATCTCGCTAATAATCGTAATAAAAAGCTTATAGATTTGGCACTAATTACATAAAAGCCTAATGATGTTGAAAATTACCCTGGTTTGAGATATATGGCTAATCTAAACTTTGTTGTTGGCTGCCCCGGGCTACTAGAAACATTAGAAGAGGTTCACTTCGTCTCCAAAAGGCGAGAGTTGGACATGGCACGACACGAAGGCCGCCTCTTTTTTTTTCCACGCGGAAACGCGAAATTATCGCTAACGATTAAGTGACAATAGTGGAAAATCTCGGGAAACTTTGTAATTAAACCGCGAAACCCGCCGGCGAGTTTTTGGAGCTAATGGACGCGCGTAAAACCCAAGCAAATCAAATGAGTACGTATCATAAAGAGAGAGCGCGGTTTAATCGTTCAGTCCAGTAATAAACCTCGGGAAGCCATTACTAAAGCATATGGCTTTGATAAGGATGACACGTTTATATAACAATACTTTAATTCACCGTTTCTCCTCAAATAATCAGGGCCCCATCAACGGTTCTGGCATCACGCTCAATTAAACCAATTCTGAGGGTGTTTCTCGAAGAGCTTTCTGAAAGAGGTCATTTTAAAGGTTATAATTTGGGAGTCGGGATCAAAAACGAGGAGAAATGAACTTGGGAGGGCAGCAAGAGAGGCTTCGCGCATCTGACACCTCCAGGCTTCAACGCTGATTGGCTCTCATTTGAAGGAGCTCATGGGTTCATTCAACTATTAAGCGCCTCCCAGTTCCTCTAAAGGACATTATAATGCAAGGAACCTCCTTTTTAACCACAAACCGAATTTGCTTTCATTTAGGCCATATATATTTTTTTAAAATAGTTTAAAGTCATAGAGATTTTTTTGGAAAAGCATTTCGCCCTGGAGCGGTGCGCGATGCTTTCGCACGCCGACCTGCTGGATGCTCGCCTCGGTGAGTTATCAACGCCAAACTCCGGTCTGCAACTCTACTGTAAGCTGGAGGACTCTTCTCATCTAAATCAAGCAGAGAAAATTGACAATTTGTCTCTTATTTTATCTTAATTCGATTTAAGCGAACTAATTCATTGGAAAAGTAATCATTATTATTATATTACGCAGTAATTTGATTTAGTCGTTTTCCAAGATATTGAGGGGAATCAAATGGAATTAGGTATTTTAAAAGATGGCATTGTTGTGAGCTAGTTTTTCACCATTATTTGCACTTTAGGGCTGTAATGACAAATAGCAAATGCTAGTTTTTGCATAAGACCAGTGCTTGCTGTGACTGTCTAGAAATGTGATTTTTTTTTTGCACTAACACTTCTCTCTTTTTCAGCAATGCTCGGTGTTGATTATGAGCTCACTCAGTTTCGACCTGTTTTCTCTGCTTCAGGGATGAAGGATGCCGCGGCCGAGCTTCTGGGTCACAGGGAGGCATTGAAATGCAGGCTGGGCGGCGGCGGAACTGACCCGGGCCACCCCGGAGAACTCGCCCCGGTCTCCGATGCAGTGGAAGGAGCCACCCTTCTCCCCGGAGACGATATCAACAGTGCTGGATCCAATCCGCCGGGTGTAGCGGTGAACAGTAAGGAACAGGAGAAGCAACAGCAGCAGCAACAGAACCCCACCCAGTCCGGCAGCCAGCAGAGTCAGAAACAGAAACGGCACCGGACTCGCTTTACTCCGGCTCAGCTTAACGAGCTGGAACGCAGCTTCGCCAAAACCCACTATCCGGACATCTTCATGCGCGAGGAGCTCGCGCTCCGGATCGGCCTGACGGAATCACGCGTGCAGGTGAGTCCGGTGGAGAGCGATCATCAGCACAGGTTTTGGATTGTTTTTATAAGCATTATTATTGTTAAATCGACGTTAACATTGTATTAATTCTGTACAATATATATGGGATATTTTCAGAAAATATTAAGCGTTATTATAGGCTGCAATCATGATGTTTGAAATTAAAAAAGGTGAATCGATACATTTAAAGCAATATATTAATATATTTTCTTTAAATGGCATTCCAAATGAATTTTTAGGTAGATAATTTAGCTAGATATTTGTTCTAAAGGTTTTTGGAATACTAATGTTTATTATTAAAAATACGAAGTCTAAGAGATAACGAAATGAAAACGCGTTATAATTTAATGTTAAGAAGACCAGCCTATTTTTATTGTAAAATAATGAGAATTTGCTTTTCTGTTTGCTTAAATGATGAGCAGAAATGTAAAGTTTATCGATAGTAGCTACATGAGCACAAAAATAATTGCATAAAAATAATAAAACTGATTATGAAAACGCTTTTAAATGTAGTGAAAACATCTCCGAACGAGCTCTATCGTCAATAAAAAAAGAAAACAAATCAATTATAAACAAAGTCTAAAAACTGTTAAATTCATATTACTATTAAGTGTAAACATCCATGGTGTTTTAAATGAAAAAACATGTCCTGTTTATTATTTTTATTATTAGTAGCATATTTATTTTTTCATTTTGTTCAGTTAAAAATAACACAAACAGTATATTAATCCCAATCTTACGAATTTGCTCCATGATTCTAAAATCGTGTTTATCGCCTCTGTAAAGCTTTAAGCACTACCATCATATAGGTTTTATTCATTTTGTTTTAGTATTATAATAATATATAATTATTGCTGTTACTATAGGCCTATTTGTATTTGATTCAGGTTATGTTTCTATAGCAATTTCCTTGGGTCTTGAAAGTGCGCCCATTTAAAACGCGGCGCGCTTCTCATGATTATTTTATTGTTCAGGTCATCTTCCTTTTACAATACCATTATTGTTATCTCAGCCATCGGAGCAGACCGATATCTTAATCACTTTTATAAGATTATGACTCGTGCTGCTGCTGTGATTGGTGGTCAGCCGCAAATGCAGCGGTAAATGAACCCGCTAGACAAATGTGCATTCCAGCGCTCTCTCCGTGATCTATTGAGGCTCATTATATATGTATAGCTTTCCGAGTTGATAGTGCAATAAAACCAAGACCATTATTATTAACCAATTTCAGAATTATTTATAACTTAACAGGCTTATTAAGCACAGTGCGTAAGACTATTCTGCGTAAAATAATAACCATGGTAATTAGCAGGCCTGGGACTCTGCCCCAACTATTTTATTTACATAAAAAATAAATGAGTTGCATGCTGACCGCGCGGTGATCTTTTGAAATGTTGCAGGAATGTTTCGCGCTCTAGTGAAATAGGTCTGTCAGCGTGCACGTCTTAATGGCGAGCGCGCGGATGGTGCTCTGTCTTTTTTTAATGGTATGAGAAATTGCATTTTCTTTTATCCTCTGAAGTGTAATGCATTTGAGGCCGGATTTCACGGCTGGCTGCGTAGAGTGGGATTCGGGGATCTAATATGAACCCCTCCACATTTTTTCTCCCCTTTTCGTTGGGTCAAAATCTGCTCGTTAATCATTGTGAGCGCGCCTGAGATCTCTATAAACCTGAAGGACCTCGGGAAATAAACACCGTGTGCGCCTTTTACGGCCAAGGGTGGGCCTTTTTATGCCCTGGTGTTGTAAAATCGAGCACATAATAATGGAGAGTCTAAATATTATGATTCCTTATCATTTAAAGCAGCATTAATAGCGCCATTTTATGATGTCGAGACGTTTATCAAGGAAAGAAGCAAAAGAAAAACAAACAAAAATTAAAATAAAAAATGTTGGCTTTACAGTCTTAAGTGGCAACCTGCAATAGCTATTTCTAGTTAATTTATCCCATAAAATAGTTTGTTTGTACACAGAAAAAAAAGTTCAGTAAATTTCTCAATTTATTACAAAGAAACGGCAATTAACACATTGAAATATGAATTTTTTAAAATAGAAAAACTAAAATGGCATTTTCTTGTAAAACTTACTCCAATAATCTGTTCTAATCCTACAGTGTAAATTGATGTATTTAGGTTGATTCGGTGATTTTAAATAGCATTTTTTACTCGAAAAAAACAAAACAAAAACTAGTTAATTGAGATGTTACTATAATTTTCAGTGTTTTTTTAAAATATTATTTTAATATCACTAATAGCATGCAAACAAACAAATAAACACTGCATCAATAATAATTTTCTATGGTGTTAAGTGTAGGCTATTTTTGTGAAACTTATTTTTATTCATCTGGGTTTTTTTTGTGCAACTTAAAAGTTAATTTCTTAAGCATCCTTAGAACAATTGGTTGTAGAACCAAGAAACCAAAACATTGATTGATTCTTAAGAATCTATAATGTAACATCAAGAACTTAAGGTTCTTGTTTAAAAAAACACATAATGTAGTGTTTATTTTAGAATGAGTATTTGAAGAGTTCCATCTAAAATGAGCATTTTTATCAGGCTCCTATGTTTCGGTTCAGTAATTTTACTCTAATGGCAAATGTATCGGTCCTTTTCTATGCAATTAAAGTGAAATAACTGATCCAAACTATAGGAGCCTGATTAAAAAAAATGCTAATTTTAGAAGAAAAAAAATTCGGCACTTAGACGGCACTTAGAGGCTTTTGCATCTGAACTCTTCATTTATTTATTGCCTGTTTTGATTTATTTAGTGAACGTAAAAGATACCAAAAATACATCATCATAGTCACAAAATTTCTCATTGAGTTTTATTAAACTTATTAAATGCACACTTTTACATCTATTCCAGCGCAATGTAATTTTCTGACAGCTCTTTTTGTTCCCTCTGCTCGCAGGTTTGGTTTCAGAACCGACGCGCCAAATGGAAGAAGCGCAAGAAGACCACCAACGTGTTTCGCGCTCCCGGCACTTTGCTGCCCACTCACCACGGCCTACCGCAGTTCCCCTCCGCCGCGGCGGCCGCGGCAGCCATGGGTGACAGCCTCTGCTCTTTTCACGCTAATGACACCCGCTGGGCGGCGGCCGGGATGCCGGGAGTCTCCCAGCTGCAGTTACCGCCCGCCCTAGGCCGACAACAAGCCATGGCACAGTCTCTATCCCAGTGCAGCCTGGGCGCCGGACCGCCGCCCAACTCCATGAGCCTGTCCAACATGTCCTCCATGTCCTCCAACGGCTCCGGCCTCCAGTCCCACCTCTACCAACCCACCTTCCCCGGTATGGTGCCCGCGTCGCTCTCTGGCCCCACCAACGTGACCGGCTCGCCTCAGCTGTGTAGCTCCCCGGACACTGACGTCTGGAGAGGGACGAGCATCGCGTCCCTGCGCCGCAAAGCGCTCGAGCACACAGTGTCCATGAGTTTCACCTAATACTTTGACGTGTTTCTCGTCCACGCATCATTTCTGGCCCATGCAGTGACGCACAAGGAAGTCTAAGGATAGGCCTACGCGACTGTCCTGTAGTAAACATGAACTGTGCGCACCTGATGGAAATAAAACCTAAAGCATCATAGGCTGAAAAAACGAAAAGTATTTATTTATTATGTCCTATTTATGTAATCATTTATTTTTTATTTATTAGCACTTTCGTTTTGCAAATCCAAAAATGTCAACAACCTGGACAGAAAACAATCTGCACATTTGCAATGTATTCGTTTGCATTTGAGAAACAAGGCGAGAGACGGTGCACTCGTTTTTATCATCATCATCATCATCATCATCATCATTATTATTATTATGGAAAAAATCGTTCAAATTTTTGGACTGTTTTATGAATCGGTGGGAGGAAGAAAGGAAAATATCTCAAAAAGAATTAAGAAACGTGACTGCATGTGCCGACCAAGGTAAACAACAACACAACAACGGGGAAATGTCATTTAAAAGAGAAGTATGACTTTGTTATATGCTGTTATATAGGATGTTTTGTGTAGATAAAGCATTCTTAACTTGTTCCCATTCGGTCAGTTTGTGATATGTTCTAAGTTCTTGTATGTGCTTATACCAATATAAATTTCTTAAATGTTTGATCTTCTTCTTAACGGCTGTTTTGTTTCCTGAACATGTTTATAACGATTGAATGTAAATTAACGAATAAAATCATTTTCAATATGTCATTATTGAAACCTGGCATCTTTTGTTGTTCTTGGGAATTCTGTGGGGAAAATAGAACTTTTATTTGTTGATTGATAAATAGGTAACACTTTATTTTAACTATATGTGTGTGTGTGTGTGTGTTTTACAGGCCTATTTTACATTCAAATTAGTTGGAAACTTCGCAAAACCTCTATTTTCATATATTTATAATCATTTTGGAATGTATATGAACTACTGATCTGCATTATAATGTCTGCTAATGGCTTATTATTGAAAATTATTATCAAATCGAGTCATTATCTCTCACAACACTACATTTTTCTTCTCATTTGGAGATGTTGCAGGGGTTGACATTAACTCGCTCTCTGATTGGCTCTCGGGCTCTTGGCATTATGACCTCATAGATGAGAAATCAGGGCTCAGCCAAATACAATATCAAGAGCGCGCCATCACTGTCTGTAGTCCAGACCACTGCGATAATACTACAATCATGCATATATGGCACAATAACTGCTGGATGAAATAATTTGTAGTTCATACATCCATAATAAAATGAAGGGATTTTTATTGAGCCATTTTACTTACATGTTCACTTAAATATATTTTTAGCTTATAACATAATAATAATAATAGAATAGAAAAGGTAGCCTAATTGAAGGGCTCGATATAATTCCCAAAGACGCATATTTATGCTAATGTAGATATTGGAATTATTTGCATGAATTTATTTAAATTTGGTCATTAAATCATAATTCAAGAGCGTTGTTACATACGTTTATAGCTATGAAAAAAAGTCAAATCTTGTGTTATACACTGTGGCCCAAATTAGCCTATATGAGGTTAAAAGCGATGACATGAGGCATTGTATATTATGGACTATTATCAACACTGCCTGAGCTCTGCAATCATCCTGTCATTGTTTAAAAATCAAGAATCATATTTATAAAATAGAAATGGTTCTACTGCTTGTTTGAACGTGTAATAAGTGAAGTTGTATTTGTGAGCGCGCGCGTCTAAAAGAGAGATCAGGTGATGCGTACGGATGTGCTCCTTGCAAACAGATGCGAGATGATATTACATAAATATTATAATTTGTTTCAGTACCTGCCGGGTTAATTAGTTTGTGGAAATGCAAAGGCCGTTCCTCGTTAGCTAATTTGTCACACGCTGACGAGAGAGGCGAACGCTGACCCTCCACAATGCATTGCGCGACAGAGCCGAGCGGAGAATGTGGCGCGGAGGCCGCCTGCTTACCTCCAATCCATCTCCTGCAAATAAATGAAATCAGTCAATAAAGCATCGGAGGGTGAATATAGCTCTCTCTGTCTGGGTTATGAATGAGAACTCATTAATTTTCCAGGCCTAAAATGTGTGTGCGCGCGCGTGTGAGAGAGAGACTACAGGCATGCAGTTAAGAGAGAGAATATAAAGCTGAGGTTACAGGGTTACATGCTAGAATTGAAACAAGACATAATTAAAAACATGTAGCATAGCTTGGAGAATATATGCGCGTGTAAGTCAGCAAATATTCTCTATAACAGATAAAACATATGATGGTATATGCAGACGTGTAGGCTAAGTCTTCTTGAAAGGTGGTTGCAGAAGTCTTGCCTCAATAACAGCACCTAAAATCTGCACTGTTTTCCTTAAATACAATAAAATAAGTTCAGCAAATCACATATCGAAACAGTAAAACAATGCAAAATTGGTCTGTTCTTTAAACTGGAATAGTCTATACTCTTGCCCTTTCTGAATAATTTAGTAAGTATACTATGCATACTATGCAACATGCAAACATATTGGGTAATGCATCCCAAAATGCAGTGTGCTCAACTTGAATTTCCATTTCCAGTGCATGAAATGGACGGAATATCAGTATCAAATTTAATATTTGTTGTCTGTATATATATTTTTTTATATTTTATTATTGTTTTTTTCAATACACACACACACACACACACACACATATATATATATATATATATATATATATATATATATTCTGCTGCCATGGAAATGAGAAGCAACAAAAATGCAGTTGTTTTATCACAGCTGGACACAATAACACACTGCATCCAAAATCACATACTGTGTAGTATAGGTACTGCGTTTAATTTGAAACGTCGCAACCATTAAAAAAGTATGTACATTCTATATATACATTCTATCTGCATCCCAAATGATGCACTATGCACTTATACACTATGTACTTATGCACTATGTACTCAACCATGTAGTGTATGAATTTTATAAGGTGATTTTGTCATTAATAATCAGTCTAATAGCCCCTCCCCCTTTGCGATGTAATTAAAGCTACAACAGTTAAGTGCAAGAAGTGTCCAACATTCCACACTTCATTTTTTTGGTTATTTAAGTGCATCATCCGGGTATTTAAAGTGGAATTTTCAGTGTGAACACATTACTCCCACTATTTATACTACAAAACATCTAGAATAGTGCATTAGCACATGATTTGTGATGCACCTTATGAATATAGGCAATATGACTGAAATTTGTACATACTTCCGCCAAGTTGCATGACCCAGTAAAGTGTCCATTGAATGCGCACTCCAGAATTTCAGTCATCTGGGCACTTTTTTTGCCTACTGTTTTTTTTTTCCGAATACTATTGCTGAATGCAAAATTGAATACTTCCCTACTATATAGTATGTGAAAAAGAGTAGTATGTCCCAATTCATAGTATTCAAAAAAGTAGGCAAAAAGATGACACACAAATTCTGAAGTGTGCATTCGATTCACACTTTACTATCCCATGAGGCCATGGTAGAGGATTTATGAAGAGCAATGCAGCGATGCAGTTGATGCTGGCAGATCACATGATAATAACAACATGGTGGATGTAGTACATTCAAATTTCATTCATACTACCCATATTCAAACCCTATAGAGCATACTTTTTTAATGGCCGCAAAATATGTTTGCCCACACCAAGATGCTTGTTGTAGGTGGTTGCCAGGGTGTTGCTATGCAGTTGCTATTGTGTTCATGGTTGCTAGAGAATTGCTTGTTGGTTTAAGATGTTGAGCTCATGCTATTTTCAAAAATGCACGTGTAACAGTGATTTAAAGTCTAGATTTGCATCTGCATTTGCTTGGTAGGGGAAAAACATACACACTACACACAAATCCCCTGAAGTGTTGCTGTAGTTTGTGCGTGTATAAAGCAGAATTTAGTGTGTGAGTAATACAGGAGGACAGGGTTGTGTGTTGTTCATAAACGAGTTTGTCTTCTCTACTCCGTCTCTGTATGGGAAAGCCTTATTGAACATCACACGCATTCCCCCTACAGTTTATAGCTGAAATCAGCACCTTTTAGAATAACCATCTATTCTGCTCTCGCCGGATGGACAGAAGCAGAGAGAGCAGAGGAGAAGAAATGAGAGAGAGAGTTGGATGATCTTCCTTGTGTCCTGTTCTCTCTCTGAACTGAGAGCAGTGAATATGTTGAGTCAGAAAATAGAGGGTATTTCACTTTTCATGTCTAACATGATGCCAGATGCTGTGTGTTTTATATATTTGTGAACATAAAATGTAATTTTCATAGCAGCGTTGTATTGGAATCAGTGTTCTTTTATTTTTATTTTCCATAAGTTTCTGCAAGTAAATGCCAATTCAAAAGCATTGAGACTTTTGTTTAGTAGGCTCTATAAAAATAATATTTTTTAATAATAAAACTTGAAAATGACATGACTTTGTGAAAATGTTCACCCTTCAAAATCTAACTGACAGTGATAATGCCATTGTAATATTTTCATATTGAATAAAGACCTGTTCACATCAAGAAGGATAACTATAAAGGTAACTATATAGACCTTATGCACCAGAGAAACAAGTGTGCAACCATCTTTAGAATGCTGTCTTTGATCTTTGTTTTTGCAGTAGCACTGTATAGCTATTTCTGTGGCATTGCTGTCAAAGAGTAATTAGCTGGTGAAGAGGATTTACTTATGTAGAGTTAACGAAAGTTATCATGAGCATTGTAATGTTTGAAACATCTATCATAACAAATGTCAGTAAATCTGGAAGACTGTAAAAAGGAGCCATTCATAAATTGCTAAGATCTTACCTTCATGCTGTGGAAATACAACCCGGAAGACAGAAGACAATTTGCGCATTGTTGAAAGGGGGCGTGGCTACATGAGGTCACACCAACCCACCATGACTTTTTATTTATTCAAATTTTTTTATGGTCTTTCCTTTAAATTCTGTCTCTTTAAATTCAAGTGGATACTGATTGGCCGTCAACGTTTTAATCTTTAAAAAATCATTCTGAAAATGACTACAGCAATATGGTTCCTCTGTGCGTTATAATTATAGTGAGGACATCTTTAAGGCCCATTCACACCAAAAACAATAACTATAAGGATAACTATATTCGTGTCCACACCAAGGCAAAGGATAGTTCACCCCTAAAATGAAAATTCTGTAATTAATTACTCACCCTTATGTCGTTTCAAACCAGTAAGACCATCTTTCATCTTCGGAACACAAATTAAGTTATTTTTGATGAAATCCGAGGGTCCTTTCTGACCCTCCATAGGCAGAAATGCAACTGAAACTTTTAAGACCCAGAAAGGTTGTTAAAATAGTCCATGTGACTTGTGGTTCAACCATAATGTTATGAAGCTACGAGAATACTCTTTATGCGCAAAGAAAACAAAAATGACGACTTAATTCAACAATTCTTCTCTTCCGTGTCAGTCTCCGCCTGGAGTTTGCGAGAATACCACTTGTGTTTTCCTCTGACTGAAAACAAGGCGCAGCGCATCCGGGTTCTATGTCAGAACGCGGATCCTGCGTCAGCAGCGCTACACGCATGCGTCGCGGTGCTCACTTGAATGCGCAGCGGATAATGACACGGAGGAGAAGAAATTGTTGAAAAAGTAGTTATTTTTGTTGTCTTTAAGTTCAGAAGTGATTTAAAGGATATTGTTGCTACGTGTTCTAATCCTAAAAGCTGTGGATGTATCTATTATAATTAGAAAATAATTAAAACTTAGCTATCTTTCTCATTATGGTTCTCTTCCTTAGTTGATCTTCTGTATTATTCTTTATGCATACTGAATTATAATTGGTCTTTACGTTTTTACATTTATTTACCCATTTTATAGTATATTGCTGCGTTTTATAATAATAATAATAATAATAATAATAATAACTTTTTCTTAAAACTGTAATGATGTTTGCTGCCTGGCAAATTTTGCATTTTCTTCAGGAAATGTAAATTGACTTTTAATGGTCACATTTTGCTTCATCCTTACTTTAATTTCTCTTGCTTTTTGACTGTTCTGTTGTTTCTTTGCACGTTGTTCAGATAGTTACATCTCCCTCCATCTCCTACTACCCTCCCCTCTCTCTCTGCCCTTGAGTTTTTCTATTACCTTGTGGAAAGCACCTCGCCTGGCATGACAAGCGCAGCGGATTGACACTAAATCAGAAATCAACGCTAGAGCTCAGCATGAAGGTCACACTAGCTCACACACTCGTCTCTATCTGAGAACAGTGAGTGTGTGTGTGTGTGTGTGTGTGTGGGTCACAGGGGCCCTGTGGGATTTTGAGAGGGGCCACATCTCTGTAAAGTGAGGTGATGGTAATCCTCAAATAATTACTCAGCATTCATACACAGAGTCCATCACTCTCACTCTTTTGAAGACCTGAGGGAGAATGTAGCCAGAGAAAAGGCTTAAAAGTATTACTTTAATCTGTTTACTTGATTATTCAGTAGATGCCATGACATACGGTTACCTTTATACTATACTGTTGCCTTTATGCATGTGACTAATACATTTGGGAGGAGATCACAGATATTAATGATTGAATATACTGAAGTGAATCCCTGAAGCTGTGGATAACCTCGTTAGTTTTTCAGTATTACAGTCATGCTCGACCTCAACAGGATTTTCGAGTTGGTGTATACTG
>JAFVLL020042245.1:0-22754 GCA_021397915.2 Tor tambroides
GTCGGATCATCAGCTTTTTATACTTGGGATTTGCAGACAGTTCTGAAGCATGTTGTGTAAGTATAGGATACTGTCCACCTACGTGACTGCCCAGACTTTCCATAAGGCTGATTCTGTCATGCCAGAGGTTGAGAAAAATGTTTGAATTAATGTCAGTGTTTTATTAATGATATTCAAAGCCAGACTGTGGCAATGCAAGAAAGAGCTGCTGAAATTTAAACACTGGTACTTCACTCAACATAAATTTTCATATGGAAAAACGGTGTGTGTGTGTCTCAGTTTCTGGTTTGTCTACCAGGGCTCGATGTGGCTGTGGCTTTCAGGGCCACCAAGGCATTGGATCAAGAGCCTTTGATTAGGACTGTACTTTCTGGATTCAGCAGCTGGAAATACAGGCCGCTGTCATCCTGCAGAGGACTAAAGCAGACACTTAATAAGTTATTCTGTATCCAGCAGGCTTAAGTCATTGTTATTCTTGGCTCAGACAGAATGAGGTGTACCATAGACCTTCTATGAACTTCCATCGTCTTTAATCAGTATTAAGAGAAATTTCAGAAACAAATGGAATGAGAAATGGTGTATCCGAACTACATGAAAAAAGTACAAGAGTTTGATGTGCATTCATCATTCAGAATATGCACATCTTTAAAGTCTAATAAGAGGAAGATCTATCTATCTATCTATCTATCTATCTATCTATCTATCTATCTATCTATCTATCTATCTATCTATCTATCTATCTGTCTGTCTATCTGTCTGTCTGTCTGTCTCATTTTATTTATGCAGAGTTTCAACTTCTAAGAGGTGAGAAGAGACGTAAACGTGTCTTACATATTAAACTCCAGTAGTGGAGAGCAAGAAAAACATACCTTGCATCACATACCTTCGTTAAGACGAGGTGTCTGTATCACCTAGAAGAGACACCTCTGCAAGATGTTGATTGGCTCTAATAAAATGTGTGCATTTTCAGTTTTCTCTGCTGTGGGTATGAGCATGGGGTGGGTGCCACATGTAAAGCTGTCATTCTGAGTGTTAAGTTTGCACTGGCTCCGGAGAGTTTGGCAACACATGCAGTAAACACCAATTATAACATGCTTTCTGACAACTATAAACCTAGTTTAAACAAGCAGCAGTTTCTCTTGGCTCCTCTCTGCCCTGCCAGTCCACTGCACCAGTTCTGTTTATCTTCTTTGGTTATTTTTCTTTAATTATTTACACTTGATAGAGTGGAACAACCATAACAACTGCCTTAATTGTGCTTCTCTGAGGTAGGGATTTAAAATCCTCCCTCACCTGACATCTAGTGACCTGAGAAGTTCTGTTTTACACCATTATAGAACTAGGAGGGTAAGAGTGTAGCTACAAATCCGTGCTCATTAAAAGGCCATGAGAAGAAAGATAATGTTCATTAGAGTCATTCTGTGTGGATCACAGAACATTTTACTGATACAGCTTTGAGGCAGAGCAGCGGGGTCATCTTTCATGGTTGGGGTCCAGCTCTCTGATGTGGAGGCCTTCATGCTTCAGCGCTGACCCCTGACGTGGAAGCACAATGGCTACTGTGTTCGTTTGCCAGTGGGCAACAGCAGCCCAGTGGCCTGACTTTGAGCATCTCTCCTAGCAAACAATGAAGAACGGGCAGCGCACCAGATTCTTGACATTTAGTCCTCTTCCTGAGTGAAAGAACTCTTTACTTCCTTTCCGTCTCAGCAGCTGACTCCTCTGTCTTTCTCCACTCTCTTTCCCACCGGCCCCTCTGGGATTTAATTGAATCCTGATGGTGGCTTTGCTCCTCTCTGTGGTCCGGCCAATTTTGACATATATTCCCCTCCTCTTGTTGATGTTCAGTTTAAGCTGTAGGCTGACTGCAGATGCAGAGCACAGCCAGCTGTGACTAAAGGGGAGGGGCCAGAATAATTCAGTGAGTAGATCTGGGACAGCAGGACAGTCCCAGAAAACAAACCAAGTCAATGGAAGTGTATGGCATACATTTGTGTAGAGGACAGTCGGTGTGAGTACCACATACAGTAAATGCTTCTCATAAGCGGGAAAAAATGGATTTTTCTCTATAGTGGTTGCACTATATACATTTTCCCCCATCATTTCAAGTAAATTGAAGAGATTAGCTTTTCAGCAGAAATTGCTTCAGTGGTTGAAGTATATGCAGAACTGTGGTGTGGATTTCACGACGGAAAGCAGAATATTCCATAAATGAAAGACAAAAATCTGCCCGTCAGACATCTGTCTTTTTGATTTAACATCACTTTTGTAGCGTCCACTCATGCCATTTCATAATTAAAATCAGTAGCGGGATGAACTCCTAACCTTCACCTGAAGAAATCCATTAAAATCTTCACAAAAACACACTTGATTAAGCCTTTTGCAATTTAAATAAATTGCTTTCTCTTGTGTTATTCTCATTTGGATAAAAGCACCTGCTAAACAAACAAATGTAACTATTAGTGTCATTCGGATGGGGGTCTCAGAACCAAAAGGCTACAGGAATGTCATGTCCCCTGCTGCAAATGTTGATTTTGGGTGAGGGGCTGACCTTGTGGCTCGACTTACTGATTTCATACTGAGAGAAAACCTTTTCCAATGAGCTCAGCTTTTCTTTAAACATTCTGTTATTTCATTTGCTTGCCATATGGATTCAAGGGCAATCTGTGACCTGTTTTTGTATTGCGATATATATTACAAACATTCTAAATGTATCTGATTCGGTTCAGAGGAACGCCAAGTGTGATTTGTATGGATGTTATTATATTACCGAAAGTCTGTCTTGGGGAATATTTTCTGAATATATAATGCAATAAATCAAATCTCGATAAAACTTAGACTCTGACATATTGGCGCAGTGAATGCAAGTAAATCCAGAAGTGTGCATTGGACTCGTAAATGGCTATAAACATTGTCTGTGTTTTGACATATAACAGGAAAACTAATGCATTTTTGGATGGGCTTCAAGAAAGTTAGAATACCTTTCAGGATTTTATTTACATAGTTATATATATTAAAAAAGAGCCAAAAAATATAGATCAATATATTGCATCACAGAAATGTTTATAGAGAGGGAGAAAGTTTAGAAATGGCTCTCCTCAGGAACAGACTGTGCAACACAGTCCATTTGGGAGGCAGACAGTGCAGTTTAACAAGCTGTGAAATATCTGGCATGCAACAGCAATTATATATGCACTTTACTGGCTG
Organism: Tor tambroides; assembly: GCA_021397915.2. Lineage (NCBI taxonomy): Eukaryota > Metazoa > Chordata > Actinopteri > Cypriniformes > Cyprinidae > Tor > Tor tambroides. The sequence goes on from JAFVLL020042245.1 coordinate 3,208, forward strand.
AAAATTGTGCTAGTCCTGTAACAAACCAAAAATGGTCCACAATGAAAAGAAGATGAATACACAGTTCATATGCTTTTAATCCTTTCACTGGAGTCGTAAAACATTACAGTTTTTTAGTTGTATTTTCTTAAATTACACTCCAAAATGTGTTTTCCACTTCTATTATATTGATTTTTCTTTTAGCTACAAAGCTATCTTCTAAGTTGTGTCTGAATCTGACAGCACTTGTATCAAAATCTTTCGACTGTAAAAGCTAATCTCTTTGCTGTGACCTGTTTTTGGGGTGCATCATTGTTCATCCAAGTGTTTCCGAAATAGACACACTGGATTCCTGCCCCAATCGTGCCTTAAGACAAGTGAGTCCCTGCCTAGCTGTCTCTTTGGGTCACGACATTGCCACATTTACTTAGTCTATGACTTGTAGCGAAGCTGTATAATGGAGAAGCTCTTACTTGGAGGTTAGTGTGGGCCTGGGGTGAGAAAATCGGCTAGTGGTGACTATGTGACAGTTTGAGACTGAGGAGGGCAGAGGTGCTGAGAGATGAGGGATCAAGATCAAGAACATGGACCATAGAATTTCAGGCATGACTGGGACATAACCCCTCCACGTTCTCCTCTCCTGAAAAATGTCTTCTCTGGTAACTGATGCCTGAAGGCTAGGCAGGCTCAGCTGAACTTAACAGGCCCATTAACTTTAAATAGACCTGCACACCTTGTCAGGTGCCTGTATACCGAATGCTCTTTATTATCTGTCAGGAGAGACGAGAAAAGACAGCTAGGGGGCACAGAGATATCCATGAGTGTGTGGTTGCATAAGTGTGTCTTGCTCATTAGTTGTGTGGTTTAATCTTCTGTGCTTCATTAAAACTTTACAGCTAAGCAGCTAAGCTGAGCTTAGATCCTCTTCAATGGATTGAATTCATACTTTATGGAAAAAACGTCAAAGAATCTGTGGCAAGCGGTCAAAGAGTTAGTGATGAATTACAGGCGAACCGTATAATACGGTTTCTACCTACATGCAGAATGATTGGTGAGTCATGGCAGTGACAGTTTTAGCAATTATATCTCACCTCTGCACTGATATAGCTGTCTATATGTAACTCTATATTTATCTGAATCTTTTCAATGGAATTCGTCGGTAGAACTGGAATTTATCGGTTGGATCTGAAATGATATAGATCCAAGATAGACAACAACATAAGTTTGAAAAAGTGAACAATCTTCCCTTCATGCAACTTGTTTGTGCTACACACATTTCAATGGACTTTTCAACTGTAATTTAAGGTTATCATGCATTTGTTTGAGATATATTGCCACAATTAAACATTGTATAAGCTTAGAAATTTACATATTACCTGGCTTGCTCTTCAGCCATCTCTTTGAATAATTTTCACAATGTTTCACAGAATTTGGATGCACTGAGAAAATCTATTCAGATATGAATCTAGCTAAACATGAATTCTGAATTCATGTAGGTTTTAATATGGTGCATTGTGTGTTTAGATCCTTTAACAATTACCTTATTTACTGAATTTCATATCTGGAAATTCTAAAGAAAATAAATAAAGAAATATTGTGTCAAATATTTATTATAAATAATGATACACCTTGCATTAATGGCAATAAATTAATGAATGTAGTATCAACGGAGGGGGCCTGAAGCCTTGACCTGGTGTTCACCACAGTCAGAAAATTGTACACTTGGCGTAATAACAATATATTGCACACATGTATTAACAAAATTATTTTTGTTTTTCTGGTGTTGCTATTAACAGGACCAACATAACTAAGGGAAAATTTTCTAAAAATTCCAAACAATTAGTGTGACACAGTGACAGAGTTGACATGATTATCCTTGTGACATAAATATAGACATAAATTAGGCATAAATTAGCCAATTTCAAATTATATATCTCAGCTGATATAGCATTCAGTCACTATAGTTTTGTTACTTTGTTGAAGACAGCAGAATATGGAAAGAGGGCCTTCAGGATGACGACTTTGATTTGCCTGATTGATTTTTTTAAATATATTTTCATAAATATCTGATAGTCTAATGTCTATCAAGACAGTTCTTTATTAAAAATATTATGATGAGAAGTAAAGATATGCCCCAAGAATCAATCAATCTATCTATCTATCTATCTATCTATCTATCTATCTATCTATCTTGCTTTCGTTCTATCTATCATTCTGTCATTCTATCTTTCTATCTGGCTCTTAGGTAACCTGTTTCTGGTAAGCGTTTATAGTGTCACCGTTTATATATTCCCGCCCAGCGTGTATGTGAGGAACTGCCCTGTCCGCGCGCGCTGTAGCTTTGCTCATTCTGCACTGGCTGCTGTCAGCACGCAGAGTCTGAACGGCGAGGCGTAACACTGTTACTCCACAAAACCGTGTGTTGACACGCTAGACATGAAACTATCGCTTTGGATATCGGACTGTCCTAAAAGCCCAGATGACAAGCCTTAACCCGGAGCGAAACGGTATGTGTTTGTTGATCTATCGAGTGTTTTACCGCTCGTGAATACGTTTAAGTAGAAGTTACGCGTGGTTGTCAAATAAAATGTCTTCGTGACTTAAAGGGAAGGGCTGAAGTTCAAATAGACTTCATTATCGAAGTTGGGCGTTGAGGAAAGTCACGGTCGATTGTTTTTGAAACGATATCAGACAGTGTTTTGATTTTCATACATGTGTTGTGATTGTGGAGTGATTTTACCGCATCGCCTGTGTATTAAACTCACGCTCGCAGTAAACTGACTGCTATACACGCCTGCTTTTGTTTTTACTCAACAGACACGTTAAATTACGATTGTTTGTAGGTTCACTTTTGTGCTATGTGATGTCTGTCACTTTCACTTGACTAATGTGTTAATAATTTACCAGAATGACAGAATATTTAGCTTCCTCGTTACATTTCTTAGTTACATGATCTGGAGCTGTAAGATGAATGTGTAGCATTCGTTTCCCCCCTCAAGCTACATAAATTGAATACAAGTTATGAACAGTTTCATAGTTTGCTTTTGGCTGGAAGGGACAAGCGTTTGTTTTTGCTTTCAGAGTGTTCACCTAAATGCTTAGTTTGGCTGAGGTGCTGTTAACTCATTCTTGAGCAGTAGGAACTGGCACAGCACACGTCCTGTGCATCTTGGAAAGATCAGATCTCTGTCATGTTGTCTTTATAAATATCCCGGTGGGGTCTCTGTGCTGTGGGTGTAATTGGGCATCCCGCCTGCACTAAATGCATGCCTGTCCTGCTCAAGTGCAACCTTGAGCTGTGCTCTGTTCTTTGTCACTAGCCTGATAACTTGACAGATACTGAGACGGCTGGGCAGTCTCGGGATCGTTTCCTCTCTAATTAGCCCAAAATAGCTCTGGATCACAGCTATGCGCTCCCTTGCATTAATCACTTCCTAAGTGCCGGAATTGATCGTTCTGGGTCAATCGCAGCCTGTTGTCCTAACACAATATTTTTTCCTCTTTCACAAGACTTAGAGTTATTCAGCGGCCCAATATGCAGAAATTACGCTTCCTAAATGGCATCCTGAGAGTGAAGTCACTTGGCACCTGATTCGATTCCTCTCCACACATCCAGCCGCTCTGGGACTGCACGGGTCTGGTTGGCTGCCAACGAGCCACAGCGGAGTGCATTGGTGAGGTTTTGGTCAGCTGTGGTTTTCTGCTCTTCCCATTGTACCCCATCCCCACTGCTTGCTATTGACCAAAGCTCATTAAACTCCACATGAAGGCCAGAGCTGAACCACTGACCCCTACAATGAGGCTTTTTTGGGCACCTCCTACAGTACATGTGTGTGGTCCTGCACAGAAGTCTGTCCTTAGTCCCACAAGGCTGCCTGTATATAGAAAAATATCATTTGAAGTGACACATCATAGATAATGTGGGATTTGATTGTGAATATATACTGGTCAAAAGTTTTAAATAATTCCAATTTTTTTTAATGTTTTGAAAAGAAGTCTCTTATGCTCACCAAAGCTTTATTATAATTTATTTGATTAAAAATAGGGTTAAACAATAATATTGTGAAATATTATTAGAATTTAGAAGAACAGTTTTAATATATTTAATATATTTAAAAATGTAATTTATCCCTGCGATGACAGCTAAATTTTCAGTAGCCATTACTCCAGTCTTCAGTGTCAAATGATCCTTCAGAAATCTTTCCAATATTTATTTATTTATACTGTTTGAATAGAGTATACCCCAGGAAGTTGAGTCTCGGTTTCAGAAACAGACCATGTATCATGACAAATGATGTTTAAAACATGGTTCAAAGGGTTTGAGTTGGACTCAGTCAGTGATCTTTTGCAGTGCATGCTGGGCAAGCATGCACAATTGCACTTACTCGCGAAGGCTTGCACGTAGCAATTTTCATGGCATGCAATTATCTTGCTTGCATAGTCAATCTGCTTCCTCTCGTTTTTGTTTTTAGTAAAGCAAAGCAAACCTCGTAATTTTTAGAAACATTCACTGGGCTGTGCAGTCTATTTCTAGGGTTTACTACTTGCATTTATGCACTTTGTTTAAGAGTTCAAATTAGACAAGGTTTTAAGTAGAGGGAGGTCAGGACTGCTAGATCTGTGAAGGTCTTTTTGGAAGTAAACAGCTTCGGTCACCATGTGCCTCTGAAGTAAACTGTCACAGAGGGAAATCTCTGCTATACACTTGCATGCTGTAGGTATAAATGGTTGCCCCATCATGTAGGACAGGAAGTGACAGCTGGACCTAAGTGACTTTCATGGAGGCCACACCTGGACAAAATCCTCAGTTCGAGCAGACAGCAGTGACCATCCGTCGAACTCCTCAAACTTCCAGCAGGGCAGTAGTCTGTTTGCTCTTACCACATAAGGAGAGTACCAAAAATTCAACAGGGGCCGAAATGATTTGATGTAAATTGCATGTTCCAAACAATAGCAATATTTAGATGCGATAATATTTAGATGCATTGAGTTATTTTTCCATTGTTAACAGGTGACATTGCTCATATTGCTCATTCATTATTTTTTCCAACCACTCTCATAAACCACTGCATACCCGCTCCATTATGAGCATGACATCTGTAATGACATGTTAGGATTACAACACAGCTTGTGTTTATAAACCAAAATGGCTTGGTAAGCACAGCATGTTTGCGTCAATGAAAGACACCGTGTCAGGTTTGTCTCTTCTATGAGCTTCTTTCAGCATAAACCCCTCATTGTATGTGCATTGTATGCTAATTAAAATGGATCACCTCTAGAAGGTTTATGTCGATAAGGCCGCAATCTCAAGTGCAGCATTAAGAAAACCCTCAGGCAACTAGTCAAGTCTCCATCAAGACTCTTCATTTGCTCTCTTCACATGTTTACTTCCATTCAGAGCGCTAGTATTTCCGTGCTACAGCCATTAGAGACTGTATTCAGAAAACGAGCGTTCCTCCAGGGGACGGCTTCCCAAGAAAGCTCCCGATTCTGAATATAGTTCAATTTAGATGCAAAAAAGCTCTAGCTGTGTGAGGCCCTGCTCCTTTTGCTGTTATTTCCATACAGCACAGACAAAACACTGCTGTATGTGCCCTGAATAAAACTAGCGGCTCGCAACTCGAGCGTGTGTGCGCGGCACAGACTCGCTGCTATTGGAGATCTGAAGCTTGCAGAATAAGATGTGACAGCTTTCTTGTGATGCCCGGTGGAATTGTGGGGTTATGATCAAAATCTTTCGGAAACCATAACAACTGATCTTAGCAAGGCTCAAACATTATTGCAGTTTCTGTTGAGATCTGGCCATTTGTAGTGTGGAATCTAGGTAGAGCGTGGCAGACGGGGATTTGGGAATGTATTCCCTGGTGTAGAAGGAGTGTTTCTGAGGGTCAAGGTCCTTTTCCCACAGTTCTTTATAGACTTGTGTCTTTTCACAGGTGCATGTGGCGCCATGCAGAAGAGAGAAAAATGCTGGTTAAGTTTGTGTACAGGTTGGTCAGAGGGCAGAGTGTTTAGATTGGAGTTTTTCCATCATTCCGGCCTCTGCAAGGGAGGCTGAAAGCCCTGCTTGAGAAAATGCACAGTTCGGTGTGATCGTCAATGAATCATGTTTTATACACATTGTGTGATAGTACCAGTGATAGTAACTACACAATACAGGAGTAAACAAAACATTTTTTGACTCTTTTTTTTTTTTTGTGTTGTTGTTTTTTTTTTTTGGCGGCCTGCACTCTTGGAATCGTATTAGCCAAGTCTCAAGCTGTGTTACAACAGTGTGATCTATTAATTATTTATGGCCCTTTTTATTTAGGATGTACTCACTTAAGTTTTTTGGCACATGCACATTCCTTAGCTGCTTTTGCGGGATGTGGAAACTCCTGCTCATAACTCATATCGGGCCTTATCTATTCAATCTGATGTGGTTTGGAAAGTGTGAGTGCAGAGTTTCACTGCAAGCATTCAGATTGCATGGCAGGTGAGGGAAAAATCTGAAAACTGCTCCCTGCAACTTATTTAAAACTCAGGCATTGCCATAGTAACTGCTTATCTGTTCTAACCCAGCGAACATCTATAAGTGGAGAGCGGTTTTCCTGTGATTCAGATGATCCTTTTGAGGTAATGCGGGATGCTCAAGAGGCGTGAGGAACCTGAAATGCGAAAGCACATGCCGCAGGTTTACGTGCTGCTAATGAGGAGGTGAGTCTGTCATACTGAGAGGAGGCTTTCATGAACTGTAATAGATATAATCTGAGCTGGTGAATGATGGACGTCTATTTGGTGCTGCAGAATTTTATGACTAATGACAGTCTGTCTAGATTACTAGTTAGCTTGATTACTGTTATGTACAAATCAGTACAAGGCTAAGCTCCTGTCTCTTGGGAGCCTTTTGGCTGGTTTAGTAAGTTGCTGACATATCTAATTATTTTAGCTCTGCTGCAAAACCAAGCCATCAGGGGCGCACACCTGACGTGAAGCCTGTGCCAAAAGTAGGCCTCCTAAAATAACTTTTGACCAAATTTTAAGGCAGTATTGCATGTATCCTTCATGAAGAAGTCATAGAGGCAAGCTGAGTACAAAATAAATCTAAGGCTGTATCTGAAATCGCTTACTTCTCTACTATAGAGTAGGTAAAAAACAGTATGTGAAAAGAGTAGTATGTCCGATTTCTCAATATTCATAAAACAGTAAAGCAAAGCACCTGATGCTGGCAGGTCACATTAAAAAAATTGGCAATGTGACAGATTTAGTACATTCAGATTACATTTATACTACGCACATTCATGCTATATAGAACATACATTTTTAATTGTTGTGAAGTACTGAACTATTTAAAAGGGGACTAATTTTGAGTGTACAACTTTGGACATTTGTAGTGGTGTCTGAAACCATAGTGGACATTGTCGAGTACACTTGTTCAATCCCATAATGCATCGCAATAAGAAGTATATGACTGATGTACACTCAACGGCTAGTTGCAAAAGAATACTTATGTACACAATAAATGAATTCCTGCATCTTAGGAGAAGATAGCATTCGTAGGCCTTCTTTAGTGTGAATGCACTCACTCTTTTTTTTATGTTAGTGGAGTAATGTAGGGAATGAAGTTGTAAAGAGAGATTTCACATACAGCCCTAGATGGCAGAATAGAAAATGAACATTCTAATTAAAAAATATTTTACCCAATATTTGTGTGTTCTATGTGTTTTTATGCTTATGGCATCACACAGATTCCAGAAAGGAACATGCTTTGTGACTGACAGGTTGTCATTAGCTTAGGAACATGTTTATACAGAAATTTCAAACATAATGGGTGACGTAATGGAATCAGTATTGTCTTATCTTGCGTCTTGTGATGGTACAGGTTTGCTCGATCGTCAGTCAGACAGTGGAGATCATTGTTTTGTCAGTGTAGTTTCAGAGCTGAATTATCCCTCATGCTGCAATCAAGATGCACAGTGAGGTGGGTGGCCGTTTCCACAGGGCCGTGCCACTAACTCATGTTTGATGCAAATGACAAAACTGTCCTTTGAATCTCAGAAATTTGTATTCCTTTCATTGACTTCCGCAGTAATCTAATCCTCAGCCTGGTTTCCTTCTAAAACAATACCAAACTAGGGCTTGTGGCGTGTTTACAGGGTTCCCAGCGACAGGTCTTTCTCATAAAGGCTACATTATGCACATTTCTGGAGCGGAGCCCATTGCCTGAGCTCCTTCACGCTCACAGCGGGACGTGTTTCCTCGGGGCAGCTCTGGTGTCAGTGCACAGGCCTGTAGCGTGTGGAATGCAGCAGGATGAGTAAATGTCCGTGTGCCGATCGGCCAATCGCTGTCCGTCACTGTAACACGGCGCTCTTTAGTGTGCTGTACTCGGGCATGGAGGCAAAGACATTCTTCCAGTGCCAGGAGCGCTGCCAAGTGTTCCACAGGAAAATTAGAAAGGAAGGAGGGCAAAACTGAGAGAGAACGAGAACAAAGCTATTGTGTGGCTTTAGTTACATGCCTCTCTTATTGCTCTGCTTGAATGGCAGAGAACCTTGTAGTTTTTTATTTATAAGGCTGTGTTAAATGTTTTATGGAAGACGTTGCCTCTAACAGTGGGAATCAATCTCCTTTGGTGCAATCCTGTTGTGGGTAGGATGCTAAATTGGGATTTTTGAACTTTACAATGACTCTGAGAACTGATAGAATGCCAGTAGATGTTTCTTTCTTTATATATTATGGAAAAAGCTGCACTAGGGTGAGTCCATGTGAACAGCAAGCATGTGGAATAGTAATACCAGAGGGTTGCTGCCCCATTTCCTTGTTTATTTTCTTTCTGAGTGTCACAACCAGTGAAGAACACAATGACCGGTGGATACTAAGCTATTTAGCACATGCAAGAAGTTGCAGGGTTATTATAGTTAACTAAAACCATAACAAGTTTAACTTGAAATAAAATAAACATTAACTTAAAACAAAATTTTACAAAATTAATTTAATATTTTATTTCAGCTAGGTGCCAAGGTAACATTTCTTCTTTTTTTTCCATTTAGTTTAACTAAAACTTAAATTGAAATAAAAAGGAATAAAAGCTATATAGACATTTAAAAAACACCCAAAATGACTAAAACTAAAATTCAAATGGAAAATACACTGCTGTTCTAAAGTTTGGGATCAGTGAGATTTTTAATGTTTTTTTTTTAATGGAGTCTCTTATGCTCATCAAGGCTGTATTTATTTGATCAAAAATACAGAAAAAACAGCAATATTGTGAAATATTATTGCAATTTCTAATATTGCTTTCCTATTTTAGTATGCTTTAAAATATAATTTATTTCTGTGACACAGCACTGAATTTACTCCAGTCTCCAGTGTCACATGGTCCTTCAGAAATCATTTTATTATGCTGATTTTTTTTTTATCAGTGTTGAAACTGTTGTGGTGCTTAATATTTTTTTGGAACCTGCAATACTTTTGTAATTGATTCTTTGATGAATAAAAAGTTAAAAAGAACAACATTTATTCAAAATGGAAGTATTTATTATCACACAAAGTATTAATTTCTTTAAAAATAAGAAAGAAAAAATTTACTGACTCCAAACTTTTGAATAGTAGTGTGTATATTGTAACACAAAATTTCTATTTTGAATAAACACTGTTCTTTTGAACTTTATATTTATCAAAGAATCCTGAAAAAGTAGGGTAAGGATCATGTGACACTGAAGACTGGAGTAATGATGCTGAAAATTCAGCTTTGCTTCACAGGAATAAATTATATTTTAATGTATACTAAAATAGGAAACCAATATTAGAAATTGCAATAATATTTCACAATATTACTGTTTTTTCTGTATTTTTGATCAAATAGATACAGCCTTAATGAGCATAAGAAACTTCTTTAAAAATCTTACTGATCCCAAACTTTTGAACAGCAGTGTATATAAAAGAAAACAAAACAAAACATTAATAAAAACTACAATAGCATCTCAATGATATACTAAAATAACACTAGGGATTTGTTTGGTGCTTCTGCAGAGTATGACCTTCTTCTATCATCTCGTTGGCCACAATACTTAAGATCATGCTTGGACTGGAAGAAAACAAAACCTGATAGGATTCCTAAATCATTTGTTGTTTTCTCTTTCCATCCCCATACAGCCTCACTGGTTTGCCAGGAAAGCAGTGAACACATGTGAAAGTGTTGTTTTTTAGAGCCTTCCAGCAGCTGTGGAAAGGACAGGGGTCGTAACAGTCGCCCCTCCTTATCATGTCAATGGGAAAGTGCTCTCCATGCATTCGTTTGCTCTTTCTTCACCCTAATAGCTCCGCTGCTCTGTGGGGGGAATAGAAATCATAAATCAGATCTGTCTCTAGGGGAAAGTGAGAGGACAGAAAACAAGCATGAAAACTTTCATCACGTTCCATAAATGTGGGTCATGGCGGCTGCTGATGTTGTTTATGAACGCTACCTCCCTCAGACACTGATGGGCCTGATACCGGGATGGCTTTTAGTCAGTTGTGGTTTATTGATTGCTGGATAAGAGTGGATGTTAGCTCTCAGACTGAGGCCGTGCTGAGGTGGTCCGTGGGCGTCAAGATGGAGCTCAGGGTGGCTGTTATCCGTTCTGCCTTGCAGGCTGGTGCGCACAATTCCAGTGCATGTGCAACCAGTAATGACACCCCTGTGGACCATAGAAGAGTCACAAAGACAGACGGGTGAAACAAGGAAAATAAGCGTTTGTAGCTCTGACATTCCAGTCTCAGAAGCTGAGATGTTAGGGAAAATAATAATCAGGTTAAACATTACAAATGTCATTGCAATTGAAATTATAAATGTTAATTCGGCTCTTGATTTCCAGATTTGTGTATTTTGCTTAGGATGAAAGACTTTTTTGCTGAAGGCCTCATGGATACTTTATCAGATGAGCAGCTTTATATGAAGGACAAGTTCAGATTTTTGCCCAAAACAGCTATTTATAAAAGTCATTGGGGATCAGCTATACCCAGAGGTCTGCTGTTAAATGTTAGTGTTTTTCTGTGAAAGTCAATGCCTGAGACATTATTGGTTATTATTTTTAATGTAAAAAAAACTAGCAATAATACTAATAAAATAATGCTATACTACTACTGTATAAAAGTTCTGATTGGGCTTATGAATATTAATCATGTTGTCCGCGTTCGCTCAAACTGATTTGCTAATATCAAAAGTTGGACAGTGACTGGTGAGTGTTAGCGAATGAGATTTCCACTTGCAGTTCTGCCCACTACTGAAGAAACTATATATTCTTCTGGAAAGGCTAAAATAATGAATAATTCTAAGCAAACTCCATCATTTTGACAGGAAACAACATGATAAAATATAATTTACATGTAGCGCATCAATTCTACATGGTATGTTGATTTGCATATTTTTGTATTTTGTTTATTTAGATGCATATGATTTTAAATTTAAGATGAAAGAGTTTACGCTGAAGGCCACTTTCTGAGATGAACATCTAGCTTTATATGGAAGAGAAGTTTACGTTTTTGCCCAAAACAGCTATTTATAAAAGTCATAGGGGATCAGCTGTACCCAGAGGACTGCTGTCAAATGCTGATGCGTTTCCTGTGAAAGTCAATGCTATGTTTTCTTGAAATGTAAATGCAAAATACAAGCTCATTACTGTGAGACTAGTAGGCAGAAAGCTGAAGTTTGTTTGTCTGCAGGCAATAAACTTTGAGCTCAAGCTTATTTTTTGGAAAGATCTTAATGATTGTTCCTTGGAAAACGCCCTGATAGTGGGTGGGGTCCCGAGTAAGGAACACACTGTTACAAAGTGAAGGTTGCAACATGTCGACATGACTGTAATATCAATGCTTGGCTGCTAATGAGGGGAAAGTGCAATGCAAACATGCCTGATTTCATATATTTCATATATAATGTCATGTTTATGATACCTTGTGCTATCAAAGCCTATAGGGCTTTTGTGCAAATGACTATGTGCATTATTTAAAAGACCTTGGGGCTACATGTGGCCAGACCTGATTAGTATTTAGCTGCTTGTGTTCTTATTTTCATCCTATTTATTCTGGTGCATTGCTAAAACGCAATGACACACTTCCTTCAGGCTGCGTTTAAGTAGTTTCCATGGCTACAAACGCTCTTGCAGCTGGATGGGCAAAATGAGCAGAGAGCATGGACGTTAATGTACTCCCAAACACCCCTCCTTCACTCTTTCTCCTCTCTCTTCCCAAAGGTCTTGTTTTGGCACTGTAGGGAGGGATTTTTGGGAGGTTTATGCTGCATTTAAGAGTAGAGGAAGTTTGATTGCACAGATGTTGCACCCCAGTGTGGCCTAACTGGAGCGCGCTGGAGGAGCTGAATTGAAGAGATGAACAGATAGAAACACATCTACGGGCATAGGGAGTGATTGAGAGCCAGGTAGAGATGTTGGGTTACTGAGAAGATCTAAGATGGGAGATTCCCAGGTGAAGCGTTGGTTGGAAAGCCTTTGGTAAATACATCAAGAGCCTGTCAGGTTAATTTGACAAGGCAAGGTATGTATTCGTTCTACTTTTCATCTTACACCAAAGAATTGTCATCAAACTACAGAGACGTTCTTTTGGCTGCAGTTAATAAGAAACACTTGAGGATGAGATTTGGATGTGAGGAGAGAAGAACAAAGTAACAACGGAAAGCCTGAATTCACTGTGGGTTGAAATGTGAAGCTTTAATGAGTAGAAAGATGAAGAAAAGCTTTATGTGTGTACGATTGACCTACTGTATTCTTCTAGTAGACATTTTAAAATGAAAGTTTTGTTGTAATTTACCTTTATATTTTTCTAAGCCCATTATTTCTTATGTAAGATACAAAAGGAGATATTTTAATCTATATTGTTCAAAGAGTTCTGGATTTCTGCTTTTTTTTCGTACAATGAGGGTCTTCTGTGACCATCAGGGATCCCACAATAATAGAAAACTTGTAGAAAAAAGAGAAATTTTATTGTTTACATTGTTAAATTTTTAAAGATTTTTTTCTTTAGGCCTGGAAAGGACTTGGGAAAGATCGTGAAGTAAACTACAAAATTTTATCATTTTAAATATGTTTATTCAAAAGATTGGTGCCTCATATAAAAACATTAAATCAGCCCAGGCCAGCAATCTCTCTAAAATGAAAAATCCTTATCTAGTAATCACAAACGACTGGAAAGGTCATGGAAAAAAAATAATTGCAACATCATTGATTTTCAGAGGTCAAAAAGAGTGGTAACCTTGGGCCTTGGTAACCTTGCAAACTGCGAAAAGGACAAATTTGCAATATAAAAATAGTCCATGTGACTCATTCTGTTATGTGTCTGATGCTGCAATACCTAATGGGTTTATTTCACTTCAGACATCTAAATATGCAGAGTTTGTTATTAATTCACACCCAGTCTTTAAACTGAGTGATACAGTCAGTCCTCATGTGGTTCCTCCCTGGGTGGGTCACTAATGGCTGTAAATTGGCAGTTGATTGAGTCTCAAACTGTAAAGATGACCTGTTTATGAGTCAAGCTTGTCGTGAACAAAAAAAATAATCTGTATTTGCTTTTCTCTGTTTTTTATTTTCTAGTGTTATTGTTAGCTATTATATCACATGTATCTGCCAAAATAGGGCCTATCACACAGAGTTTAAAATGGGAAAGGGTTATATTTCCATCTTTACCTTGAGGTCAGGTCAACACTGAGCTCATTTAAAGGTTTCCAAAAATACAGACCTGAAATAGGCCCAACCTCTCTGAGGTTACAAGTTCAGTAGCTGCACAGATAGATTGTTTATCGGAAACATTTATGTGAATCTTATGAAAACTGTTAAGAAGATGTATGGGTTATATTTCACCCATAATTCAAAGAAATTATATTCTGTTTAAAGAAGATTAAGCCTATTTTCAGAAGTTAGGTGTAGGTGAAAATAGGTGTAGAAACAATTTATAACTCAGAAACTGTCACTGTTAGTAAATTTCACAATAACAAAGAAACATGTAACAAATTGAATTAATCATGGAATTCTGAAGTACAAAGACTGAAATAGTGTTTTCTTGTAAAACATACTCTAATAATCTTTTAATAATCAGTTTACTCCAAAACATTTTTTACAGTGTAGTGTTGAGATTTCGTGATATTTTACCACACTTAAACCTACCCAATGTGAAATTAACCTAAAATTATTCAGAATTCATCATAATTAAATTTTTTACTATACATATAAGACGTATATATTTTTTCAGATTTAAATAAACAATATATTACAGGTTTTTCCCCCCGACACATTACAGTAATGAGAATATGTGGTGAAATGTGTTGTCATGAACGCAATGCCGCAATGCAAAAAATATCTTCATTTAGTTGATTTCGTTTTGCTAAAAGTGTGGGGATAGATGTAAATCTGTCTGTAAACAGAGATAAACAAACCAAAGAGCTAAAGGCCAAGAAAAATAATCCTTCAAACTTCTGGGATTTACGCCCCTGACAAGAAGAAAATATATCATGGGTTTGCACCTACTCAATCATGATTTTTTCCTCTTTGTGGCACTGAGTCAGGGGGCGAGCTGTGGTCTTTGTGGTTTTGCATACGTATGTGCTTTGAAACTTACTCACACTGAAACATACTAAGTTTGGGAAGTCAGTATACGTAAACAGCTAAATGTATCAACGTGGCATAAGCAAGCGCTTATATGTCACTCTGGTTATGGAGTTCTTCCAAACGCCATTGATTACTTCTTTATAGCCTATTTTTATAAACACATCCACCCAGTCTGGGTGCACAGAAAGAATGAATCAGCAATTGTGATTTCATTTGACGTGTGTCTTAATGATGTGATGAATCATTTTGTGAAGTGATTTATCCGTCAGTGCTACAGTGAAGCTCTGTAATGACGAAAACGGTCATGGCAGAACCGCAGTTGAACTAATGCAACATTGCTCAACGGTTACGACTCCTCGCCCGATAGCATCTGAAATTGCTTTGTAATTACATGCCCGTTCAAAGTCACATTATTTGCTGAGTAAGAAAGCTAGTGAATTGAAAGATCACATTTAAAGGGAACACTAACACAGGAATGGGTCTAAACCATGTTTCCATCATCTTAGAAACATTTTGGTTTAAAGTAGGCCGCTAGTCCAGTGAGTACATTGCAAACTGGTTCCAGTGATTCACTTAATGCAATCAAGTGGTTAGTGCTCTGCTGTTTCATGGTGTCATGTAACACTGCATTGTGGGTTGAATTAGTCATTTTCAAGGGAAAAGCAGTGTTCACACAGTCTTAAGTGTACCATTTGATTTAGTTTTCTAAAAAAGAGCAGACAGACAGTGGAGGGGAAAGTGGTGCACAGTACGTCTGTCTTTCATTTAAACAAAAAGCCTTTTTTCTCTTGTGAAAATGTCAATGTTCGGTTGAATATTAACAGTACCTGTTGAACTGAATCAGTTTTTTTCCTTTTTATTCCACAGGTAGGAGTACCAATTCTCTCTGGACCGTGAGAGTAGCGTTGTGCTAGAGCTGGGCTCAAAATAAACAGGTAATGAATGGAAGGAGCAGGTAGCTAAAACCAAACCCATGTGATTGTTGACAGATGGTGCTTGTTTGTTTCTCTGCCTAATGTAACTCAGAAGTATGTGGTGCTTTTTTTTTTTCTGCCTGGAGAAAGTGTAGCTATTGGCTCTGCACTACTGAGCCCCAAAGGCACCGTACCAACCACCTGTGTGTCTGCTCGGACTGAGTAATCATCTGTTGTTGTTTTTTTTTCTGTTTTAAAAGTTGGTGAGTGTAACATTTCTGACAAGGGGCCTTTTAAATGCCATTGCGTGAACTAAAACATGGCAGTAATGACACAGCCTATAGCTCTCACTCCATGAAGCATCAGATAAAAAAAGAAACTCTCCAAAGACGTTGAATCACAGCCATAACCTGTAAATCAAGGAGGCTTTGTAGAAACCTCTGCGTAGTCCACTTCAGTGTAGACCATTGCTCAGAAACGCACATGAGTCAGACTTATTGCGGCGGTAAAACAACCTCACAATCTGGCCTCAGCCTCACGGGACATTCTTAAGGAGTGAGGTAAGACCGACCCAGGAAACCTCCCAGCATTTTATTCTTTGGATTATTTCTCTTTATGGGAAAATACTGTCACCACTCCCTCTTAGTGTTGTTCCCTTTAAAAGAAAAGAGCCAGACAAAGCACTGGATCAGATTTAGACTAATGTGTCTGCACACAACCCCTGAACAGATTGATAGAGATATCTATAGATAGAGATAGATAGAAATAAATATCTATAGATAGAGATAGAAATAGATATCAATAGATATATAGATGAGAGATGGATAGAGATAAAGATAGATGTATAGACAGATAGATACAGTAGTGATAGATTGATAAATATAGACAAATAGATATAGATTGATAGATGAACAGATAGACAGACTGTGTTGTCATTTTTTTGTGATGAACAAGAAGGACCTCAGGCTTTTATTATTTATATATTTAAAATGTGTGATTCAAAGTGGAAGTGTCTTTCCTCAGCATTTTTTGCATGAGTCAGTTGGCATGTGGAAGCTTTATTATATGTAAACAAGTATTTATTAAGCAAAGGAATCCTCTTACTGGCTTTCTTATCTTGCAAAATCAGACAGATTCTGCTTTAACTGATTTACAAATACTTTTTTTAATGATTTATGTCACACCTAAATCTTCTGCTCTTGTCTATGAAACTTGTTCAAGAAAAAGTAAAAAAAAAAAAAAAAAGATCTCGCAGCTGCGACTGTTTTTCTTGTAATTGCAGCATATATATATATATATATATATATATATATATACAACAAAAAACTTCCATAATCATTTATTTCCTGATCAAATGAGTCTCAGTAAAATACAGTGACTATCAAATAATAGCAGAATGTGTCCCTTTGCAGGCTAAGAAATTACTTTACCAATTTAATGGCATGATTTTATTGCAATATGCAAATCATTTGTCATGAATCAAGGCTGACAGCCTTAACCACATGTGGAGTTGTGTTCATCACACTGCTTTGAGTTTTCCTCTGATCGTCTTAATCGCAGGTTTGCAGCAGTGCTCACTTTGCTTGTTGGGTAGAGACACTTGTGTTGAAATATTGAGAACATGGCTCATGCGAAAACAGTGCCAGCTGAAAAACCCAACGTTTCTTTTTAATGAAAGCCTGGACTGTTATTTTATAGATGTCTCTGACTTGCAGCCATAGAGCCATTTCTTAGAAAAAAAATCCAGGTGTTTTCATTCAGGCCTGTCTAGACCTCAATCCATGTTTTTTAACAAAAGTAAGTCCCGAGGTCTCTGCTCTGTGTGGCTGTGTAATATATTGCACAATCATGCATGATGGGAGTAAACCCAATGTAAGGATTGAGTTTGTGAAGCTTGAGTGAAAACACAAGCATGTGGTTGGAGACTCTGACTATGTCTGTCATTTCTGATTGAGTCAAGTACGAGCAGCCCGCAGTGATGTGCCTGAGGCACGTCTCCATGCGGCCCCGTGGGTTTTGCGGGACAGCAATGGTAATATTTCTCCCTGAAACATAGTTGGCGGGCTACATTGTTTTTACATTTAATGGTTTTATGTAACCATTGCTAAGGCCAATTAGCATCATTTTTGTTGCAGGGAAAATTACACATGACACAAGCCCCCATTCATTTTTATGATTATTTTGACTTTCTCCCCTATTATTTCATCACCGCTATTTTTAATTGATCGAGAGAATGCACATTTGGGGTGATGGGGGCTGTCAGACTAATAAATCACGGTCTGCACAGAGTGAGCACGTCATGCTCTGCCTCATTTCCCGTCTCCTTAAATCACTCCAAACACCAGAACAAATATATATATATATATATAGTCCTCTGAGCGACTGGAACTCCAGAAACTCTCACCCAGAATGTGCAGACTGACCCGCTTCTCCAGCTTTGACCATCACTCACTATTTTTGAGTCTTACTCAGTGTTGAGAAATTACTAACTAAAAGTAGCAACATTACTAACTTGACTACATTTTTAGTTGCATGACAGTAGAACAAAATAGCTTTCAAAACAAAATAGCTTTTCCAGTAATAAACTTCGTTTCCAACAAGTAGCAGTGTTCACTGTAGTGAATCATCTTGTTTGGACTAATCATGTAAATTGATTTTTTTTTTTAAATTCTGTGCATAGAATTTGATTTGTTTATTTATTTGGCTGCATATTTAGTTAAATGCTGCTGTTCATGTCTTTGACTCAAGTTTATTTATTTATTTATGCAACTGCATATTTAGTTAAATGTGGCTGTTCATGTCTTTGACTCAAGTTTATTTATTTATTTATGCAACTGCATATTTAGTTAAATGTGGCTGTTCATGTCTTTGCCTTGCTATGTTTATTTATTTTTGTGGCTGCATATTTAGTTAAATGATGCTGGTTATGTTTTTTCCAAAGTTATTTGTTGTATTTAGTGTAAATGTATCGGTTCTGTTTATTGTTTTATTTATTTAGATAGTCACCTTAAACTTCAATTTTGATTTTAGTAGCTTTTATTTTAACAGCTTTTCATTTATTTATTTTTGTGGCTGTATATATAATTAAATGCTGCTGTTTGTTTTTGACATTAAAAAAAGCCCCTTAAAGAGCTTCCATTTTTAAATTTTTGTAGCTTGTAGTGTAGCTAACTACTTTTCTAAAGTTTAGAAAGCTTGACTGTTGTTTTTAAACTGTTGCATGCAAAAAGCTAATGATACTCATTATTTAAAGCACCAACACTAGTCATGTGAAGCTACTCCAACTGTAATGACACTGCCAGTTCTTCGTTTGACTTTGAGGTTTGAAAAGCAGCATTGCTTGGATTTACTGAAGGCAAACCACACTTCTCTGTTACAAAGTGCACTTTAAAACTGAGCTGTCTTCTCCAAGAGTGGCTTGTGATGTTAGGGAAGTGGAGCCACCCTGTCTCTGTCAGACAGCTGAGGATGGATGTGTGAACCCTGTGTGCTCTCTCCTGTATGGCGCGACCTCGGCTCTCCAGACCTGATCTGAGGATCACATGCACCAAGACAAAACTAAGAATAGATTACAAACATTTCCCCTTTGATTAAGTAGTTTCGTTAAGGGCGGAGTTGGTGGACCAAAAACTGTCGGGCAGTGGTTAGTATTCTCTGTTCTCATATTAAACATTATTAGCCAAGAGAGCTCACTAGTGATGTCACGGCACCAAAATTTCAGTAGTCAGTACTTAGTGCCAATAAAAGTAAAATTTCATCACTCTCAGCTCCAATTTCGGTTTTATTTTAGTAGTTTTTTTTTATGTGAAAATAAAAATATTAAATACATTAGTTAATTATTAATACTGTTAATTATAAGTAAATGATACATTAAAACATTAGCTTGTAGTTTTGAAATATTGTTCAAATAAGTAAACATTGCATTATTTAAAAAAAAATCAATTAGCTACCGTCATGTATACTAACCTAAAAAAAGAACCCCACCACCATGCCCTGCCGGTGGAGGATGCCGCCGGTGCGTTGGTGGTTTCTCGCGCCGGGGCAGGATGCTCGGGTGTGCGCTGGCCCACTC